>CAUYQG010237327.1:0-14094 GCA_963574415.1 Tarsius wallacei | reverse complement strand
TTGTAGAGACGGGGCATGGCTATGTTGCCCAGGCTGGTCTAGAACTCCTGAGCTCATGCAATCCTCCCGTCTCAGCCTCCCGAGTGCTGGAATTACACGTGTGAATCAGCATGCCTGACCTCTTTTCACTTTCTGAATGGTGTCTTTTGAAGCATAAAAGTTTTGAACTTTGATGAAGTCCAGTTTATCATTTTCCCTTTTATGGCTTACACTTTGGTGTCTTATCTAAGAAGTCTTTGCCTAACCCTGACATCTTTTAGAATTGCCCTCCCTGCCACTTATCAGCATGTCTTGGACGTATTTCTAAGTCAATAAATACAGATCTATAGCATCATCTTTATGGCTCTGGTTTCTAGAAGAGAGAGCGAAGAAAGGAGACAACAGAGCCAGGCTACTCAAAATATCCAGTATGACTCTGTTCATTCTTAGGTCTTCCAGTCTCCCTTTCAGATCTTCTGTCTGGTTACTTCTCTGAGGGTTTGGGAATAAAAACATTAGTAGGCTATTAACTTCATCACAACATTTTACATTTCCATAACTTGGCCACACAGATTCCTAGACCAAAATTTTCTCGAGGCTTAAATCCCTCTTTCACAGATTGTGGTAAGGGGATGCTTATAAGGAACATGTATTCCCCTGTAACTTGGGATCTGATAGCTGCTTCTTCCTGCATCTACTTCAATCTAAAACTGAACTGGGCCTTGGGAGTGATTCAGTGCTAGTTAAAATGTAAATATGGAAAAAAAAATTACTGAATAATAGCAATTGGCATGTGGGTTTTCATGGAAGACTTTAAAGAAATGGGATATCCTAAACAAAACCGTGGTTGTCATTAAGAGGTTCTAGAGTGGGGTGGGTGATTGTATCCTGGCCCCTATCAAAAGTAGAGCTTCACTGGTTTCACGGGTAGGGTATGAGGTGTTGTGTAAAGCTAGAAAGTTTTTTAGGAAATAATTTTCAGACAGAGAAGACTAATGGAAAAAATCCAGACAGAGGGAAAGGGCTTGTGAGAGGGCGCCTCAGAATTAGAACTCAAAAGGCAGATTAAAGGATTTCAGAGCTCAGTGCTGAAAACACCAAACTGCTGAAAGAGATGGCAACTGAACAACCATTTTGATGAGAAGCCAAATGCGGTAGCTGTGCTCCTTCGGAGAACTGATACCCTAGGTTTGGGGCCCAGAATCTAGACGGTGAGTACCAACACTAGTGGGGAGCAAAGATCACTCAAAATGCACTGAGATCCAGACTGGGGTCTTTTACTTTGTCACATGGCAAACAATACCAAGCCACTGCAGGAACTGTTTACATGGAATGTACTGGAAGTCTCTGACATGGGCATACCAGCTGGAAGCCACTGCAGATTTTCATACTTAAGGTGAAGGGCAGGTCTTAGGGGACACGTGGGTGTGGAGGAAGAGCCGGTCAGCAGGCCTTAGGGATGGATTAATTGTGCAGTGGCAGGGAGGACATGGTTGGTGTTCAGGAAGGGAGCCCCGGGAAAGGTTGTAAATAACGATAGAGCATTTTTTGTTTTGTTTTGAAGTGGTGTAATTACATAAAGTAAAATGCACGGATTTGAAGAGTAGAGTGGGTTTTGATAAATACTACATCAGTGTAACCACCCCCTCCAAAAACTCCGTTTTTTTAAAAGTGTAAGTTTCATGTGCCTGCAGAGTCTTAGTGAGCTGCCACTAAGGCAAGAAGCTGTATGCACCTGCAATGAGAAGCAACAAGGGGTGGAACTGTAGATTGGCATCTGGAGCCAGGGGGTTGAAATCCTGCAAGCAAATGAACACAGGTGCAGGAAAGGATACATGGAGAACACAAAGTCCCAATCTCTGAAAGTTCTGGCTTGCTTGAGCCCCACCCACGAGGGGGTCTTATTTGCCTACATAAATGCAGAGACTTCTCTTTTCTCTGGTCCTCAACCTCATTTTCATACGTAACACTCTTAAGCAAGAAAGAAATCATATTCTGAGTTGGCTCCTGCCAAGTTCTGTTCTGTCAAACCTGGAGAGTGCGCCTCTGGTGGGGGGAAAGTGAGCTAAAGGACCCCACGGGGTGGTCTGCACCTCCTCCAAGCAGCATGCACGACGCTGCTCCTGACCTGGGAGCCCAGCTCCCTAGGTACATCACGCTTTGGCAACCCGGTCTGGACACCTCTGAGAGCTTGGCGGGGGAAGGGTCGGGCACAGCGTCTCCAGGCTCAGCACCTATGATGCGCTTGCAACGACCCTGCAGCAACGCCCTCGGTGCTTGCAGCCGGTGCAACCTTGCACGCAGCTAGAGCGCGGTAGCTGGAGTTGGGGGGCGGTGGGCGTGGCCACGCTCCCTCGCGCCGTCTCCCTCCCGGCCAGTCCCGGGAACGTTCTGAAAAGTATCCAAAAGTTCTGCATCGCGCGCGCGCGCGCGCCAAAAGAGAAAAAAATAAGGCACAACCCCCCACCACTCCGGGCGTGGCGTGTCCGGACCTCACCACTCTGGTTGCACCTCCGGCCGGGGCGCACACGCCTTCTGCGCCTCCTCTTTGGGAGACTCGCCGTCGGTTGGGCTCTTCCCTTGTAGCCGTCTCCAGGCGGCCGGAGCGTTCTTGCGCTTCTCCTTGGGCCACCATGCCCAACGACGACGCATTCAGCAAGTCCTCGGCACCTTCGGAGGCCCCGCACGCCCCCGGGGCACCGCCGCAGGGCAAGGCCGGCGGCTACGGCAAGGCGGCCGGGGCGCTGCTGGGGGCGGCCGGCGGCTCTGGGACAGGTGGCGGCGGAGGCGGCTCGGGCTCCGGGGCGTCGGGCCTGGGCGCGGCGAGCAAGAAGTCCCCGCGGCTGCCCAAGTGCGCGCGCTGCAGGAACCACGGCTACGCGTCGCCGCTCAAGGGCCACAAGCGCTTCTGCATGTGGCGGGACTGCCAGTGCAAGAAATGCAACCTGATCGCCGAGAGACAGCGCGTGATGGCTGCTCAGGTGAGTGCGGGCGCCCAGGAGCCAGAGCTTTTAGACAAAGTTCCTCCGGCATGGCCGTCGCCACGAGGGGCCCAGGCTGGAGAGACTAGACGGTGCTCACCGACGGCTGCGGCGTGCTGGAGACCTGGTGCTCCCGGGCCCGCGACAACGCCAGGCTCGGAAGACCAGGGACGGCGTCCTTGATCCCGCCGGGCGAACAGAGTTGCGGGGTTCGCTTTGCTCGGGGTTCCCCACAATTTCTGACTCTGGCCCTCACCGGAGAGTTGCGGAGGTTCCTTGCGCTCGCCGGTGCCTGGGATGAATCCCTGATCCTGCTCTTAGTGCAGAGAACTTCTGGATTCACCCTTATGGGAACCCCGGGATCCCAGAGCCCACCTGACTGCAGAGAGTTGCGGGGGGGAATCTTCACCACCCCTCCGTGGTGAGGGTTGTGGGTTCACCTCTAAGCGAAACTCTGGGATCTCTGACCTGGTTCTTGGAGCAGAGTTGCGGAGCTCTTTTCGCTCCGGGGTCCCCGTGATCTCCCACCTTGCCCTCCAAGCTGAGTATTTCGAGGTTTTGATTTTCTCCGGGGTCCCCATAATCCCTGACTCCGCTTCCCCGCCGAGTTGCGCTTAAATTAAGGAGGCTCCTGGAGGGTGCCCGCGCGGGCCACTCGGTGAGGGTGAAAGGGAGACCTAGCCTGGGCTGCTGCTTACACCGCTAACGGGTTGGGAAGTCTTGTTTGTTTTTCTGGAAAAATCCCTGCAATGGACGCCAGCGCGGCGTGGTCTTCCTTGTGTTCTTGGCGCACTTTTTGTGTTCGTCCCCAGTGGATCGAACTAAGCTCCTCAGCCATCTTGAGAAGAGTGGAAATTTTATTAGCATTAAAAAATTTGCAGCCTCGACCCAGCTATTCAGTTGCAAATTACTTTGAATATATTTTAAAGCACGCCGAAGAATTTCTAAAAACATGAGCAGGGGGAAAAATGCTCGCTACGTTTGAAGTTTTGTCAGTTGATCGTGTGTGTGTGTGTGTATGCTTTTTTTAAAGCTTCATAAGTAGGCTAATAATTTAGTGTTATTGGAAATAGTTAATGTCGTTATTATTCTAAAAGGGTCCTTAGGAGACAATAATGTATATCTTTCCAGCTGTTAGTTGTTTTATCTTCTTAAGACAGGTTTTTTGAAATGAAAAGATACCAAAGAAATGTTTGCTAACGATGTGATACTTTGGATGAGGAAGTGTAAATATCCTACGTTGAACACAACTGTACAAATGCCTAAAGATTCTGTTTTTTATGTACATTAGATTTTTAAAAAACTATTTTAACTACATATATCATACATATCACAGGTTGTGAGTGCAGTCATGATAATAGTTTGTTTTCCTTTTCTTCACTGATTTTTAGCTTAATCTAGTGGATGGAAAGAATACACTAGTGTAAAATGCATCTCAATGAGCTTACCAAAAAAATCTATGGACTTTAAAATCATACTTCTAGGTAGAAAATATTGTGAACATTTTTGCCCGTTGGTGTAAGTATTTAGTATGGAGAGCATGCTTGGGAGATTTTTTTCCTCAAAATGTAATCAAAATATTCCAGTAGGGGAATTAATTTTGAATAAACTTTATTAATAGAGGGACTGATTTTAAGGAGGCTATTTACACCGTTAACATCAAAAGCAACTCAAGGTTACTTTTAGAATGTGAAACTTCAGTATTTTTCCATACCAGAATGCTTGTGCTGTGGCAGATGAATCCTTAAAAATCCATATAACAACCACTTTTTAGTCATTTTACAATAGTTTGAAATTGATCTTATATATGATTCTAAAATAATCGCATAATTGCATTTCTAATCAGTTGTTACCATCTTCTACCTTTAAATAACATTAAGGAAAAAATAATGATAAGAAATTTTGAGAGAAAGTCTTTGTAAAGAATACCTTGTAAAGGTGTCCTTAGTTTATGGAGTAAATACCTTGTGCATTTTGGGCATGCATGGGGTTTGTATACGTGAGGGTGTAAGTATTCATTGATATGTTTCAGAAGTTTGCAGGGTTTTAAAATTTATTTCTGACCAAAGTAATTGATATTCTGTTTCTAAACCTCTTGGTTAATAGTAGAAATTTCAAGATTGAAGCTTAATTAATCTTAATTAATTTATTTGAGTTGAAGACTTTTTTGATTATGAGTAGAAGTTACTTCCACATCAATCCGTTTTCTATGCTTGGACTACAATTTTCCTAAAACAATATAAAAACTAAAGTTGTGTTTTTTGTTTAGCATTTTGATTTCACCTTTTGGCTTGTATTTGGGCCACTGAGGTATAGGTACTTTACATTTTTATTTCATGATCTCTATTACTGTATTCAGTTTCATTAGAAGGTCTCTTTTTCTTGCTACATATAGTAAGCAAAAATACAGTTTATTTTCTTTAAACTTCTTTTTTCAACCATTAACAATGTTATTTAAGATAATATAAACTGAAGAGGGACCACAAAGAGCCTCTTGGGCATATCAGGTCCTCTCCAGTCCCCAGTTCTGGCTCTCCTTTGCTCCTGACCGGAGGACCACACTCTTGTCTTCTTTCTGTCCACCTTCAGCTTCTTCTTCCTCCAAGAACTCCCACACCAGAGTCCAGCCTCTTTCCTTCACTGCTTCTCCACATGGTCCCTCCACCCTTGGGAAACGGGTGTTCCCTGTTCTAGATTGTTCCACATTGTTCTCCCCCCTTATCCTTTTCTGTCAAAGTCCTACTCATCCTATCCTTCAAGGCTCTGTTCAAATACTACCCATGACTGTTTCCTATACATTAAAGACAGAATGTGTAGGAATCTCTGACTCTTTCCTGTAGGATTGGGTGTGCATCTGTCCTAAGGTTTTACCACATTTTGTCTTATATTGTTGCTTATTTTTGTGTCTCCTTTTTCTCCTTTTAAACTGAATAATTTGGGAACTAATCTATTCTTACTGGTTTATGTTCTTAGTACAGTGGTCCTTTACATATTTGTGGAATGAAGGAGTGGGTGATCCAATTCTCCTTCCTTCCTAATCTATCTGACTTTACTCCTCTACAAATTGTACTCCTCTACTTGGCTAGCACTATAGTTTTCTGATTCTCCCTAGACAACCTTTCCCCCCATATTCTATACACTGGTTTATTTAAGCTTTTTTCTTCTTCTTTTAATTAGGAGTCAGGGTCTTGCTCTGTTCCCCAGGCTGGAGTGCAGTGGCATGGTCACAGCTCACTGCAGTCTCGAACTCTTGGATTCCAGTGATTCTTCTGCTTCTCGAGTAGCTTGGGTTACAGTCATGTACCATCAAACCCTGCAACGAGCAATTTTTTGAGCACCTGCTGTGGGCCAAGTACTCTGGCTTTAAACCATTTCTGAGCTTTGACTGCACATCATAGTTACCTGGGTTGCTTTAAAAAGAAATGAGAATCTCGGTACAGTGGCTCATGCCTGTAATCCTAACATTTTGGGAGGCAGAGGTGAGAGGATTGCCTGAACCCAGGGGTTTGAGACCAACCTGGCAACTAGGTGAGACCACGTGTCTGCAATAAAGTAAAAGAAATAGCCAGGTGTGCTGGTGCGTGCCTGTAGTTCCTGCTACAAGGAAGGCTGAGATGGAAGGATTGCCTGAACTCAGCAGGTCGAGGCTGCAGTCGTGAGCATGCCACTGTACTACAGTTTGGGTGACAGAGAGAGACTTCAACTCAAAAAAAAAAAAGAGATTTTCAGCCTCATCTCCAGAGCAAGTGAATCATGGTGTCTTGGGTGGGCGAGGCTTCTGCAGGTTTGGTAAAACTGCACACATGATTCTGGAATGTTGGAGGATGACCCTCTGTCCTGTGCTTCCAGGTGGCCCTGAGAAGGCAGCAGGCCCAGGAGGAGGAGCTGGGCATCAGCCACCCTATCCCGCTGCCCACCCCAGCCGAGCTGCTTGTCAAGAGAGAGAACAATGGCAGCAACCCATGCCTCATGACCGAGAGCAGCAGTCCCTCTCAGCCACCACCTGCCATTACTGCCACCACTGCGGCTTCAGGTAACCTGTTGGGGTTGAGGTTTACATAGACCAGGCATGAGGGAAGAAGTGCTATCTCCTAAAAACAGAGTCTCTGGACCTTCCTGAATCACATATAATGTTTAGAGCTTAGAGGATTTTTTAAAAAGGATTCTGCCCCTGAAGATCTATTTTTGCCTGTCACACAAAGGAGATGGCCATGAATTCTAGAAATGGAGGTTCAACAGCTTCCCTTTCCTCTTGATTATTAGTCAAGAGTAAATCTGGAAGCACAGCATGTCAGAGGGAGGTGAGATTGTTCAGATTTCATCTTGGTCTACCCATTCATTTTTGAGTCTTCTTGGGGAGAGGGCTTAAAGATCATTGTTTCCTGAACTGGACTGGTAGTCTGTTTCTCCAACCAAGACTGCCTCCATTTGGGGAAAGTGTCTGAAAGGGCCAAACCCTAGGTGTCAGATTTGAAAGAGCATTGGGAAGTAACACGGGCAGGCAGTCCACATTGGCCTGAATTCCCTCCCATGTGCTGAGCGCTGTTCTCGGGGCTGTATGTATGCTACTTCATCTTGCTTCATTCCCAGAATAACTCTGTAAGGTAGAGATATTAAACCTTTTTCACCATGTGAAAACGGAGGTATAGGAAGCTAAGTGACCAGCCAAACTAGAAAGTGTCTGAATGAGTCCCTCTGCCTCTAATGCTCAATATGTTTATTGCATTGGGTCTGCAATTTATCTCAAGAATCATAGTGGTCTGGAGCTGCAACTATCCTATGGACGCCCTCAGCCACATGGGGCTGTTTAAATTTAAACGAGGTACAATGAAAAAAAAGAAAACACTCAGTTTTTCCCTTGCACTAGTCACATTTCAAGTGCGTGATTGCCACATATAGGTAAGTACCACCATATTGGATAATGCATTTCTGTCTCAGAAAGTTTCATTTGATGGCACTGGTCTAGTATGCAGGAACCCTGAGACATCCACCAAATAAAGATCTGTGGAATCTTATTGTTTCTGGCAATTTAATACACATACCTTAATTCACAGAATGTCTTTAAAGTGTTCTAAGATCCTTGAAACACAGCCTTGCCATCTTGACTGAACTTTTACAAATCACTCAGTTTGTCGGGCTTAACAGCTGGGGTAAAGTTATTCAACTGCATGTCATTAAGTTGCCATGCCCTCTTAAGTGACTTCTCAAAAATGAGGGAGAGGGTTCCTGAGGATCTTGAAGATCTTCTGAATCTTGTCCATTATTAAGAGGGAAGGTAAGCAGGTATCAAAGAAAACGGGTAGGTATGTCTGTGTGTCTGTCTCTGTGTGTTTTACTAGAGCTGTAGATTCTGTAACTGACAAAGGACAAGGTAGTTTTTTTTTTTTTTTGGATCGTTTGCTCATAGTGTATACTAAAAACACATTTTTTCCCCCCAAGTTGGAGTCTCACTTTGTCATCCAGACTGGAGTGCAGTGGCATGCTTCTGGCCACCGCAGCCTCGACCTGCTGGGCTCCGGCAATCCTTTCGCCTCAGCCTTCCAAGTAGCTGGAACTATAGGCGCGCGCTACCACACCCGGCTAATTTTTTGATTTTATTGTAGAGATGAGGTCTCGCCAGGTTGCTCAGGCAACCCGCGAGCTCAGGTAATCCACTCACCTCAGCCTCCCAAGGCATGGGATTACAGCCTGAGCCACCGAGCCTGGCTGAAAACACTTTCTAAACTTTGCTTTTCATAGTGAGTAAGAAGAATACCTATCAGAATATGATCTTTACACTTTGGGATTTTAAGAAGATGTGACTAAATGATACAAGGTTAGGGCCTATCTGGTGGATTTAGCTGTAGGGCTGAAAGGAGAACTGGGGATGTGTCACATGAGTAGAGAGGCATCCTGGTGCTAGGTTTTTACATAGGCAAGTAACTAACACATTTGATTTTTCACAAACAACTTATGAGGTAGAAATCATTATCTCTGTTTACAAATATGGAAGCCAAGTCTTAGTAAATGGTTAGGAAACAGCCACAGAAAAAAGCTGGACTGAACTGGGAGTCATTCTAGGATTGTTTAGTTCCAAAGTCCATGAATTTTCCACCCACTTAACTGGGCAGAGAGGTTGGGGGACCAGTTGTCATGTTTCCTTGGAAAATGCAGTTATGATTGTTTAGAGCAGCGGTCTCCAACCTTTTTGGCATCAGGGACCGGTTTCACAGAAGACAATTTTTCCACTGATGAGGGAGGAGGTTAGGGATCATCAGGCATTAGAGTCTCACAAAAAGTGCACAATCTGGATCCTTGGCATGCACAGTTCACAGTAGGGTTTGCACTCCTATGGGAATCTAATGCTGCTGGTCTGACAGCAGTGGAGCACTGCCTGCCCGCCTCTCACCTCTTGGTGTGTGATCTGGTTCCTTTCAAGCCATGGATGTTACCATGGCCCAGGGTTTGGGAACCCCTGGTTTAGAGAGGATTATCCTCAGAGGGATTTAGGTTTAATGGGCAAATAGAAACAATGTCAAAGGTAAAAGTCCCTGTCATTCTACCTTGGCATAGAAGGCTGCAGTCACTGGTCTTCGGGGGGAGAAATGAACGGAAAGGCCTATATGGATAAATGTCAATGCTGGATGTGGTATAGCGTCAGAGTTGGACTGTGTGCACCAAGATACAGGGGATTTAGAGAAAGACTTTAGGCTACATGGAGTTCAGAATGGTTTTCACAGGGTATTTCAGAGTGGTGATAGGGAAAGTTACAAAAAGAAGCAGCAGGGAGCAAGAAAGAGGGTCAGGGTCAAGTAGGATGTAACCAGAGTCCTTTCTTTGCTGCTAGAGCTGACAGACCTTGGAGTCAGTCTGGTGTCCTAAAACAGCTCTCCAAGGGAAATCGACAATGTGTTGTGCTTGTTTGTTCGGGTGTAGGTGGGGAGGCATCTCTCCCGGAGGCTTTGCCTTTCCTAGGAAGATGCCCACCCTCCCCCACCCCCCACTAGCTCTGTCTGTGGGGCAGATTGTCTTCTACCAGAACCTCCTGAGTGGGAATTGATAACTTCTAGACGGAATTAGGATGTGAACGAGAGGGAAACAAAACCTCCTGAATGGGGATTGATAACTTCTGGACCGTTAGGGTGTACACAAGAGGGAAACAAGTGCCAGTAGAATTAAACTATGTAAATGGAGGGAGAAAGAAAGCAAGATTGAGAGTGGGGAGAGAGAGAACACCAGACAGACAGAACAAAGAGAGTCCTGAAGTTTTTATATGGCAAATAGAGCCCAACTTCTTAGACTGGTTTGCTCCTAATGAACATATAATTTATATTAATTTTTCAGAGGTTGGATGTACTTAAAATGACAGTTAACATTATGGAGGTAAATGGTAAACATTTATAGTAGAATACAAGAGCTTCTCTTTGTTGTATTTTATACCCTACCTTTCTTTTTTTTTTTCTTTTTTTTCTTTTTTTTTTTGAGTTGGAGTCTCACTCTGTCGCCCAGACTGGAGTGCAGTGGCCGCTCCCGGCCACCGCAGCCTCGACCTGCTGGGCTCTGGCGATCCTTCTGCCTCAGCCTTCCGAGTAGCCGGAATTACAGGCGCGCGCTACCACACCCGGCTAATTGATTTGATTTATTGTAGAGATGAGGTTACGCCTGCCCAGGCGGGTCTCGAACCCGCGGGCTCAGGCAATCCACTCACCTCAGGCTCCCAAGGCACGGGATTACAGGCTGAGCCACCGAGCCCGGCTTATACCCTACCTTTCTTTCATCCTCTTGTGTGCCCATAGAATGCTTTACCCAGTAAAAGATAATTGCTTTTCTAAACACAGCCTGCAGTTTTCTTTGTCATTCCAAGGTTTCTTGCTGCATGCACAGGCTTGTGTGTGTGTGTGTGTGTGTGTGTGTGTGTGTGTGTGTAATATTCACATATTTAATATAACAGGAGTATATTGTTGCCACTTGTGTGTAATTAGCTTTTTTTCACTTAATAACAGCTTAGAATTTTTAGTGGTATAGAATTCCATTATACAGATGTGGAAAGCTGGGATTTAAAATTATTTAGTGAGAGATGAAAATTGTAGAAGTTGTTACAGAGTGGTAAAACCTACCAAAGTGGCTCACCCTGGGGGCAAGTTGCTAACCTCCTGCTTTCTAATACCTGATGTCTCATTTCTACTAGGTCAGCAGCTTGGTGAAATTCAGTAGATTTTTTATGTCCTTGAAATGTCTTAGTTATCTCCTTTTGACTTTCAAAGGAACCAAAAGTGAGAAAGAAATGCTTAATAACTATTGCCAAGATTATTGGCCAAATTCTTTTATTATTTCTTTTAAGAGATGGGGTCTCTCTTTGTCACCTAGGCTGGAGTGCAGTGGTGCCATCATAGCTCACTCCAGCCTTGAACTCCTGGGCTCAAGCGATCTGCCCACTGCAAACTCCTGAGTAGCTGAGTAGCTGGGACTATAGGTATGCGCCACCATGCCTGGTTAATTTTTTAATTTTTTTTGTAGAGACAAGATCTCACTTTGTTGCCCAGGTTGGTCTTAAGCTCCTAGTTTTGGCTTCCCAAAGTGCTGGGATTATAGGTGTGAGCACCATGCCCAGCTACTGCCTGAATTCTAAGGACACTTAAAAGGAAATAGGATTTACCAAGCTGTTCCATTATTGGAGAACCGACCCCTCTGAGTATGGTAGCATATAAGTCCCTACAGTTCTTAGTGAAAGATTGGCTAAGACTGACCAAAAGATTGACTGGACATTCCTCAGATAACAGGTATAAAAGATTTTTTGCTGTAATTTTCTTCGCTGATTGTGAGTATTACTGTGGAAAGGAAAATAGCCTTTTGAAGATATTCTGTTCATTGTAGTTTCTTGTACTAGCAGGATCAGATGTTAGCTGGTATACTGTTGATTAGCATATTGTTTCTTCTCAGCCACTTTAGGGATACTCAAAAGAAAATGATGAATGTTTTTGGCTATAAATGGTAACGAATTAATAGCAACTTTAGCATTTTCCTTGCGGTTTCATTTTTTGAATTTTAGCATGAAATGTACATTTTACATTTCAAAAGTTATCAGCTGACTTTTCTTTTTTTAATCTCAGGCATTCTTCCTCTTTGTAAATTTGGGGCTCCTCTTTATTTAGTTTAAAGTCTGCTTTCCCTTCAACTTCCTGTGAGCCCGTAGAATGGTTTTAGCTAGTACTTACGCTAAGGGCTGCGTAATCCTTTGCTTCTCCTTTTCCGTGCAGCAACTGTCAGATGAAGGATTGCATTGTAGATACTTTGGTTCTGCATATGTGTCCTTTGTAAGGACCTGAATGTTATCTGTCTCGGGGCCCTCCCTTCTGGAGCACCCTGGACTTCCATCCACACTCACATTCATCCTCCCTCAGACCAAACCACCTCCTACGGTCTCTGGCCTCTCCAGCAGCTCCAGCCTCTCCTGTGGTCCATGGCTCATCTTCAATCACTTTTCCCCTGCTGGAAGGGTCCCTCAGGCTTGTGCCTGAGATTGGAGGGGCCTCTTCCTCACTCCTCCCTCTTAGCAGTAATTGTACTTGGAGAGCACACTGTGAGAGAGCGCACACCAACAGGGGAACACATTTTGTTGTATGGCTAAGTGCTTAAAGGCTTTCCAAGCATTCAGTGTGGTTGCTTGAAAATAGAGGAGTGTCCCTCTGCAGCAAGAGATGTGGCTGATTAATTATCAGTTGAAGACATTGAGTTATTGAAATTAAAAAAATTAGAGCTGTTTTAGGTTCTAATTGAGAGGAAGGTACAGAAATTCACTATGTACTCTCTGCCCCACACATGCATAGCCTTCTCCATCATTTACATCCCCCACCAGGGTGGTACATTTGTTAGAATCCGTGGACCTACATTGACACATCATTGTCATCAGTCTGTAGTTTACATTAAGATTCACTCCTTTTTTGAAACAGTCTCACTGCCGCCCAGGCTGGAGTGCAGTGGCGTGATTGTAGTTCACTGTAACCTTGAAGTCAGGCTCAAGCGATCTTTCTGCCTCAGCCTCCCGAGTAGCTGGTACTAGAGGCGTGTACCAGTTTGTTTGGCTAATTTTTATTTATGCTTTTGTAGAGAGGGGGTCTTGCTGTGTTGCCCAAGCTGGTCTCAAACTCCTGACCTCAAGCATATTCTCTTGAGTATATGCTAAGGAGTGGAATTGCTGAGTCTTATGGTAACTCTACGGTTAACCTTTTGGGAAATTGCCAGACTGTTTTTCAAAGAAGCTATACTATTTTACATTCCCACCAACAGTGTATGAGTGTCTCAGAAAATTCTAACTTAATGTTGTTTTAAATTAAAAGATAAGTTCCTAACAAACACCACAGATAGTTAAAACCCAGTGAGAGTCTGATTAGTATGATAAGTTTAGATCATGAAGGATTCTCTAGACTTATATTTTATTAGCACTAGAAATATACTAATATTCAGTCTTCAAAAAAAATATTGGCCAGGCGTGGTAGCTCAAGCCTATAATCCCAGCACTTGGGAGGCCGAGATGAAAGGCTTGCCTGAGTTCCGGGGTTTGAGACTAGCCTGAACAACATGGTGAGACCTTGTCTCTACAATATATTAAAAAAAAAATTAGCCGATGTGGTACCACGTGCCTGTAGTTCCAGCTACTTGGAAGGCTGAGGCGGAAGGATCACCAAAGTCCAGCAGGTCGAAGTTGCAGTGGCCGTGAACGTGCCGCTGCACTCCAGCCTGGGCAACAATAAGATTCCAAACTCAAAAACAAAACAAAGCAAAAAAAACCCTCATGCCTCATTATCCATATAATTTTTGGTGAAAGGGAACAGTCTTTTTATTTTATTTTTATTTTTATTTTTTTATTTTTTTTTATTTTTTGAGTTGGAGTCTCACTCTGTCACCCGGACTGGAGTGCAGTGGCTGCTCCCGGCCACCGCAGCCTCGACCTGCTGGGCTCCGGCGATCCTTCCGCCTCAGCCTTCCAAGTGGCTGGAACTACAGGCGCGCGCTACCACGCCCGGCTAATTTTTTTGATTTATTGTAGAGATGAGGTCTCACCAAGTTGCCCAGGCGGGTCTCGAACCCGCGGGATCAGGCAGTCCACTCACCTCAGCCTCCCAAAGCGTGGGATTGCAGGCTGAGCCACCGAGCC
>CAUYQG010237319.1:0-24076 GCA_963574415.1 Tarsius wallacei | reverse complement strand
GTTTATATTATGAAAGTTCATTGTTAGTAGGTAGCACAAACAGAATGTGTATTTACGCATAGTGATCAGGTATCCTTAACAACCTGTGCTGATAAAGTACGCAACAGTATATATTACACTATTTAGTGGGTTGAGGCAAATGTTTAGTTATCTCAATTTTTTGTTTTTGCTTTTTGTTTTTTTGAGTTGGAGTCTCACTCTGTCACCCAGACTGGAGTGCAGTGGCCGCTCCCGGCCGCCGCAGCCTCGACCTGCTGGGCTCCGGCGATCCTTCCGCCTCAGCCTTCCAAGTAGCTGGAACTACAGGCGCGTGCTACCACCCCTGGCTAATTTTTTTTTTATTATTGTAGAGATGAGATCTCACCAAGTTGCCCAGGCAGGTCTCGAACCCGTGGGCTCAGGCAATCCACTCACCTCAGCCTCCCAAGGCGCGGGATTACAGGCTGAGCCACCGAGCCTGGCTGAACCGCTATTTCTTTAACATGGTGATGACCAAACCTTCAGGGCGCGTCTCTTTAGAAGAAAGAGAAGGTGTGGAAAGATGTGGAGTACAATTCAGGGTCTTAGCGCTTATTGACTGGAGCTGCAAAGAAGATGTGAAGGATGTGTGAAAAAATCCCAAATAAAAGAGCTCAGGTAACATACAATATGGATGAGAAAATGTGCTTAAAGAGAAGGTTTAATCCAATGTTGTAAGCACTGTGATGTGACACTAAGTCTTCCTAGGTTACAATGGGAGCTCAGCTGGAAGGTTGGTGGGCTAGAAGGATCAGAGGAAGCTTCCTATAAGAGACAATGTGTTAGCTCAATCAGAAAGGATGTACAAGAGTGTTCCTCACAAGAAGAGAGAAAGGATGTTCACATCAATGACAGTACGGTGGCCAAAACCATGGAAGTATAAAATAGCAAGGGGTGTGTTTGAATTGTGTGTGTGTGGGTGTATTGTGTGGACATAGAGTATCTTGGTGTGTTCGAAGTATAAAATAAATGTGGAGACGTGTCCTATTAAGGATTAGTTGGGCCTTTATGCATTAGCCAGGGAACCTCGCTACCCAAGATAGCCTTATTTGCCTGGGAAGTGCATTTTAATAACCATCAAGTCAATTTATGAAGGAGATTGTGAGTGGATCAGATGGGTAAATTGAGGCTCCCTTTACAGCATTGTTTCCCACACATCTCTTGGCAAGGGGTCCTGACAAACAGCAACAATAAAAGCTTCACATATTTCAATCAATATATAAGGGAATAGTGCATTTCCATTCATGGATGATTTGGCAAAAACACTGTCTTGCCAAAGAGGGAAAGATTGATGACTCCGGCCACACACAGGTCTGTGTGGCAAAAGAGGCCTGGTAACATGCTCTTGCAGTTTTCTTTGGGTTTGGGAATTATTGCTGTTTTTTTCCCCTCTTGGTTTTAATGGGTACCAGAGAAACACTCTGACTCCCAGGGCTTTGTAGGAAGAAAAAAAAAAAAATTCAATGCTATTCTAAGTCTTTAGACACATTTACACATTCTCCATCTGCTTGGGAGGGAAAAAAACTCAAATTTCAATAACAAAAATTGTACAGGTCTTCCTTGAGGCAACAGAAAATGCATGTGATAAGGGAATAGCCATGAAGTGCAAAGGCGCATTTAGGTCTTAGCGCTTATTGACTAGAGCTGCAAAGAAGATGTGAAGGATGTGTGAAAAATCCCAAATGAAAGAGCTCAAGTAACATACAATATGGATAAGAAAATGTGCTTTAAAGAAAATGCAACTGTCACAAACGAACCTGGGAGGTGGCAAGGAAAGGGGGCCCAGCAGGAGAAGCGTATGACAAGAATGAAGATAAGCAATGCTCCCTTCTGGAAGCTCTGCTCACAAAAACAACGTTTCATGCTGCAATTATGGGTGTGCATCATATTCATTCAAAATACAACTTGAAATTCAAGAATCCTGAGTTAGACCTACTTTCCCCCTTCCACCTTGCCACCTGCGAGGCAGATTTCAAACTTATAACCCCTGCAACCCATAATCAATGAGAAGAAGGATCAGGGCAGCTGCAAAATCAGTCCCAAGGGGAGACTAGAAGCCACCAACCCCCACAGTTCCACATCAGGCTGGTCCAGGGCATGTTGGACCAACAATCACATTTAGGGTAGACCTTTGATGGGAAGTATATTAAATGTGTGTTACTGCTTATGAAGACCTTCTGGGATGAAATCCTGGTTGTGTTTTTGATTGGTTTACAGCCAATCTGGTGGACTTGTGCAGCACATTGTGAAATGTCACTTTTCTATTTAAACTCTGAAAGGGCAGTGAATTCACATGGTGAGCAGTTGTCATTTCCACGCTATTTGACAGCCTCAGCCCATCTGATTCACAGCATATACCTGGTATACCAGCTATATATAGCAACCCTTATATTAACACCTGCCTAAGTGTTCAGAACCTCAAAGAAATTATTAGAGTTCCTCTCGCTCCCTCCTCCACCGTAGGCCTGAAAGAGATAACAAATGACTACTTGTGTGTTCCGTCATTTTAGAAGATTTATCCAATGGAATTTGTGCCGAACCAGAAAAATCTTCATTAGTCCCCAGGGCCTGTACAAAAAGAAGATCTTGGCCAACAACCAGCCTCCACAGACAGAGACTATGTCTAATCTCCTTGTGTGATAGGCAGCTCTCGAGAAGTTTTTTACTCACGGCCTCCACCTGCTTTCTGCCACCCGTCATGCTGGCATCCTCATCGTGACCTAGCCACTTTGTAACCTCCATCCCCAACATGGTAACTGTTCTTGTCTATCATGGAGCTTGGCAAGTTTGGGGGCACTCATCCCAGTTTACAGGGCTCTCCTACAACCAGACACTGTCTTCACTGGAATTCCTTACCGTATGTCTTTCTGCTGAGTATACAGGACTAAAGGAGTTTTCCTGACATTGAATGTATATTCTCAGAATAAACATTCGGGGTTTTGGGGTAGCATTTCATTCACAAATATTTATTATGTTCTTAGTAGGCACCAGGCATGGTTAGCTGTGGCTACTGTTCTCAAGGAGCTACAGTGTAGAAACAAAGAAGATGGATACAGGTAGCTACAATTCCATTCAGTGCTCTTAGGTCAAGCCCCAAGTGGAGGCAGCCTACAAAAGATAGGCATCACTTCCAGCTGCTTTATCACAGAAGGCTCTAGAGGAGGTGGCTTTTAAGGTAGATGTTGGAGGGTAGATGGAATTTCACTAGGAGACACTTATAAGAGTGTGCATTCAGCTACAAGAAACAGGGTGGACATGATAGGATGTATTTAGATAATAGCAAGTGGGATCATTTTGCTGGAGCAAGGAAAGCACACAGAAGAGAGGATATATAAAACAAAACTGGAACATCTTTCCTGAAACATGATGAGCTAGGGAGTTATGCTGTCAAAGCTGTACCTGTGGAAGCGTCACTATCGATGTTGACAAGTCAGTATCAGTGACTCTTAGCTGGAGTTGATTTTGCAGACCCTTCCTATCCCAGGGACATTTGGTAAGGTCTGAAGGCACTTTATTATCACAACTGGATAGAAGGAGGGAGCAGAATTAGTGGGTAGAGTCCAGGCTGCTGCTACGTGTCTTACTATGCCTCCTACAACAAAGAATTTTCTGTGCTCAAATGTCAGTAGTCTGTAGGTTGAGAAACTCTGTGATGGAATGAAGAAGAAATTGCTGACAGGGGAAGCGAGGGTTCAGACTGTATTGAAAGGGTCCTGCTAAGAGAAAGGAGGATCTCAATAGGGCAGTAGCAGTAAAAATAGAAAAGGTGAGACAGCTGTACCAAATATTTAAAGGCAGGATTGGCAAAAATTTGGCAAAAAATTGCCTATCACAAGGAGGAGGGAAAGAATAAAAAGAGAAACCAAGACTGTAAACTGTGTTTTTTTTCTGGAGGATAATGTTTACAGAAATGAAGGAACCAGCATGAACTGTCAACTATATATCCTTTTGTCTGACAAAACAGAATTGGAAACACAAGCCTAGGTTCTAGATCCCAACTTTTTCATTTACTAATTGTATTGCTTGAACAAGTTTTTTTAGTTTCATGGAGTTATTTCCTCATTAGCAAAACAGTGATAATACCATCTCCTTTACAGGTCACCATTAGAGTAAAATCAGATTGTGTTCATGCAGGGCAGTTCTCTGGGTGGCCTTGTGATGACCCATTACTCCCCACTGTCTTGGCTGTAGTTCTCAAGGATAACTGTAGAATGTGCTAGGAATGCAACATGCTGAGTTATAGAAAAACTGATGAGAACAGTTGGCTCTTGTTCCAGTTTCTCCTGGGGACAAGATGTCCTTCACTGCTTTACCTCAGCAAGTTGCATGGCTATGGGGTATAAAACCCAGGGTGAGCTACTTTTTGGAGTCCTTAGCTGTGGTACAAGCGGGACATGCATAGATATCACCCATCCACCCCAGGCAACTTTCCTGAGCTTTGGAGGACCCATTTGTCATGAATCTTAGGCCTCTGTTGTCTCTTGCTGTCTGTTGTAAGTAATAAATCCATTTCGTGTAACTTGTTTTATATCGGGGTGTTCTGTCAGCGCACAGTGAACCATCTTCTAAATCCACAGAACACATTACCAGGTACATAGTTTTTCGCCATAAGTGAAGCTGTTATTCTGCCATTGCTGCTACTAACTCTTGTTGTCTACCCTGGGGAGATGTTAAATACTGCTTGAGAAAGATCTTAACCACATAGCTTTTTTTGACCAACGCTGATACCCAATAAAAATCAAAGTCACCAATCACAGTGATTTAGAAGACATTTTGGCAGATAACTTGGTTTTCTTGGAAATTCTACTGTGTTCTTGGACTCAAGAAACAATATAGAAGTGGTCCTAAATCGTGCTTATGGCCTCAGATACTAATTCTTGGCAATACAAGTTTTGACTGAAGAACTGAAGACTGGGTGTGTTGAGAAGCCTTGAGATCCCACTTGAATGGCTTAATGATAGGGGAAGATCGAATGAAGGTGTATTGAGTGTCTGCCAACACACTGGGAGAAACAAAACACCCACTGCATTGTTTTGCTATGAATGACAATAACAATTTAATCATAAATATCTTGTTGTGGTCAATGGGAAGCAAAGAGAGCTTTTAAAATCACTTGAAAAGTTACTGGATTTGAAATCACTATGTGAAAATCTAATAGACTTAAAAGTTTTTTAAAAATTTATCAATATTTCTATATAAAATATATAGCAATATTAAAATTGTTATTTAAAATATCTAATTTATACTACTTTTTTGTCTTGTTAGTTGACTATTGCTTTTTCATTTAAAACGTACTCTCATTTTCTATTCTATTACACAATATATGTGTTTCCATATGCTTAAGAGGAAGAGTGCATCTCACCAAAGGAAACTATTAGAATCCAGCTTTGAGAGTCTTGCATTGCAGGTGTCCTATCCCAATGACCTATGAATAATGGAAGTTTTTCAGTAGATATGATGATCAGGGTGACATGGATCTCTGAGTGTTTAATTAGGTGGCTCTTTTTCAAATTCTAAATGTGTTGCCTTCACATTATTGTCTTCCTCTTGCCATCATTTTCCAAGATTTTATGCATTTGTGGATTGGATTGTAAAGTGTTTTCATCTGAAGTGTTTTTTAGGTGCTACACAGAAAATGAGTAGTTAATACAATAAAACGGAGGCATTACCAAACAACAAAAAGACCAGAAGAAAAGAAAAATGTGGAAGAAGGCAGCAATAGGAGAAAGAAATGTGAGGTAGATGGAAAAGGAAGAGTAAGTGAGAGGAAAAACAGGTAAGTGGTTGGGTGCAAGTCCCTGTTACCTCCAAGATAGACCAAATGGATTCTGAGTGTGTTGAGGACCATTCTGCCAACCCTGTCCATTCTGAGAGCAATGTTCCCTTTTCAGTTTTATCATCTCTCAGTATTTATTTTTGTGTGTGTGTGTGTATGTGTGTGTGTGAGAGAGAGACCATTTAATTCTTTAACACAAAGAGTACTTGCCAAAGGTACTGATTTGAAGTTATAACTAAGATGTAGTCATGTGTTGCTTAACGAGGGGAACACATTGTGAGAAATGTGTTGTTAGGCGACTTTGTCCTTGTGTGATTATCACTGTTTTTTACTTACAAAAACCTAGATGGTATAACCTACTATACACCTAGGCTATATGGTATAGCCTACGATTCCTAGGCTACAAGCCTGTGCAGGATGTTATTGTGTTGAACACTCTAGGAAACTGAAACACAGTGATAAGTATTTGTGTTTCTAAACATATCTAAACCAAAAAAAGTTTGGTAAAAATACCACATGATCATCTTATGGTACCACTATTGTATATACAGTGCATTGTTAACTGAAACGTCATTATGCGGCATATTGACTGTAGTAGTTTTTAAAATTCCTTTTTGCAGCTTTTTTTTTATTTTGTAAATAAAAAGAGATGCTTGTTTTCCATTAGCAATCTCTAACCATAGGACTAACATTTGCCATAGCAGACTCTTACTGAGAATTTGGAAAATATTGTTCAGCCATTTCTTCCTAAAAATCTTCTACAGAAGGTGACACATTCTCTTTGTTACAAAACACCCTTTCTTTTGCAGTGTCTGTGATACTATTCAATACCATGTTCAATGTGGCGCATCACAGATATTTAATAAATAAAAAATAAATGAATTGATTCAAAGTTAGATTTGTAGAGTTGGCAAAGCAGGCATCTCCCAATATTTTAAGCCACTGTGAAAACAATTCTTGGTTGTATACTAACATATTTGAGTATCTATATATGCATATATATGCACATTTATGCATATGTATTCCTATAATTATATGCATGCACACACATATTCTGGACTTCTTTTGAAAGGTTTATGTGTGATGATACACTGTATATAAAGTGTATCTTATGTTGCTATCCATTCAAGGCATGTATACCAACTGTACATATGTTGCACCATATGGCAGAACTTTAATGCCCATCTCTCAGCCTCATTCTTAGAGTCAGTAAAGAGATGCCTCCTGAGATAAGACAGACTTAAAATAGGACAGAGACCTCAGAAGTCAATTTTTCTCAATGGGAAATGACATCATGTGGAAACAGGGAAAACTGAGAAATATCCTTGCTAAATAAGCTAGCTTTCCATTTGCAGAATTCAAGCTAGGCTTCTCTTTCCTGGCAAACCACTTTTGCAAGTACCTTACCTATAGCTTCTTACTTGGGTTACTATGACTCAAGGATTAATACATTTAAATCTCCTACAGTCATGGAAGATGCGAACATGAAAGGTCCGCAGAGTCGTGAGTTTAGTAGCTAAATAGTGTTGGGCAAATAGATTTAATAGATGGAAGCTTTTGTCTTCAGTACAGGCATATTTAGAGCAAAGCGTATTTATGACTATTTTAATATCATTATTCTAGTTCATACTGCAGGAAAACCAAGTTTAAAAAACCCATGCTAAGTGGCCACGAATTCGTCTCTCAAACTACTCTAGCATGATAATATACTCACCATTGATAATGTGCGGCAAGTTTTGTGTGTTATTCCATTTTCACAACCACTCCACTGTGTAGGTATTATTTCAGTGTTATAGATGAGTAAACTAAAGCTGAGGAAAGTCAGCAATTATGTTCACTAGTAAGAGGCAGAGATAATGTTCAATAATTATCTCTTAATGAATACATGAATGAAATAATAAAGTTGCTTGAAAGCCTCTTCCAGTCTATCTGATTCTTAAGCCTAATGTCTGTTTGATACATTGTATTGACTCCCAATAAATAACTTATTTTCATAGGCCTATAAGTAGGAGGAGAAGAAATTGTCCATTTTAATGGCCCATTACAGATTTTAAGGACTCGGCTTTTGATAGACCCCTATCATATGTGATCTTATTAGATATTCAAAACTACCATGCAAAGGAGACTGAGTATCCCCTATCTGTAGGTGAGAAAAGTGTAGCTCACTGAAGCTTTCATTTTGTTTATACTAGCACAGCTAGGAAATGCATTGTATAAATAATAACCAAGCTAATGTCTGTCTTATTGCAGTCAGTTTTTTAGCACATCATTCATCAACATGAACAATAACTAAGGAACACCAAACATTTGAGGAAAAGGTCTACAATGGAAGAGGAGACCACAAACAAATGAATGGAACAAAGGGACTCAGAAGAAACAAGACAAAGAAGAAAATTTTAATCAAAAAATGATTCTATAGATATTTAATCTATAAGCACTTTTTGTTGGAATCCTTATTTGCGTAACAGTGGTCCTCCAAGGCTGTACTTCTCTATAAGGAGGTCCTGGGAAGGATTCTGAGAAGCATTCTTTTTCCGCATTGATACTGTGTTATTGCCTGCTTTGTGCAAACCGACTCTGTAAGTATCCAGATACATTGCCATCAAAAAACATTTGCGTCCTCTATTTGTGATTTTTGTGTGTGTGTATTTTCATCTATTACTTCATCATCTGTTGTTGGCTTCCATGCTGTTTGCAAGTTAGAATATAAAGTAGAAAAGCTGTCTCAAAAATAGAACCAAGATGCTCAGAGATGGGAAGAGGGAGTGTAAAAGATCAGATGAAGCATGGAGGCCCTGACTAATAGGAATTCCAAAAAGAGAAATCATATTGGAGATAATTATTTAAAAAATCATTCCAAAGAAGTTTGTACAAAAGATAGATATACATGTACATGCTGTAAGAATCTTCTTAGTCTCCAGTAAATTGATGGAAATAAGAACAACCATAAGGTGCACCATCACCACATTTCCAAACATAGGAGGGAAAAAAAAGAAAAATTCTAAAGAGCAGCAGTAGAAATAAACTATTCACACAGAAAAGATCAAGAGTCAGAATAAAGTCTTACTTCTCAATTAGAAACTTTAACAAATGAAGATATAATTCAATGTTCAGAGGAGAAAATGATTTCTAACCTAAAATTCTATACCCAGTAAAAATATCAAAGATATGCCTGTATAAAACAAAGTCATTTGAAGTACCTATATGGTCTCAAAAAATTGTCTTCCATTCACTTTTTCTTGGCATTCACTTTTTCAGTCATGCTATTGAAAGGATGGTGTAAAGCAAGAAAGACATGGGAGCAAAGAAGGAAAAGAAACAACCTGGAAGAGAGGTATGGGAAAATGCCAGGGCAATGGCCATGCAACAGTTGTAGATAGCATTAAGACTGAAGCAAGGATCAAAATGTATGGGAGTAGTATTTTAAAGAAAACAAAAGGGCCTGGATAGATCACTTGATGTAAGACCAGAAGTCAAAAAACTGTAGCCCAGGCCAGATCTAGCCCCCTATTTTTCTTTTTGTAAATAAAAGCTTATTGGACTATAGCCTTGTCAAGTCATTTACATTGCTACGATGGCAGAGTTGAGTAGTTGCCACAGATACCATATGGCCCACAAAGCCTGAACCATTTACTCTCTGACTTTCTATAGAAAATCTCCCCACCCCTGCATTGGTTATTAAAAGAAATTTTGTACTCTTGGGGATATATAATTAATAGATCTATGGAAAACCAAGAAAAAAATCAGGACAATAATTAACTCCAGGGAAAACAAGAAGTTGAACAAAAAAGGTACTATCTATAGATATTAGTTTAACTAAAAGTTGTGACATCTTTATAATGAAAAAGCAGTGTGTGATGTGTCTTGTGGGGTTGATATGTAAGGAAGCTGAGATCCTTATCTTCTATGGTAAGAAATTGAAAGATAATGTCTAAAAATAGAAAAAAAACCAAGAAACAGACAGTAAGAATGTTTAGAAATATGGGGGTAAATTTCAGAAGAAAACGCTGAAAATATTTGCCATTGAAATACAAGTGTGAAGGATGAGAATGGGTAGGTCAGGAAAGTGGTTTTTAAATACCTGGTAGTATATTTGATTATATAAATCGTACATATATATTACTTTGCCAAAAATAAAAATTTAATAAAAGTGTGGCAAATAGTATTAGGGAATCATTGAAATACACTGAACCTCATGACCTGGATCTTGGTATGTATTTGTTTTAGAAACATCTGAATTTGAAGGGCCCTTTTCACAACATGAAAACAAAGAACAGAAAACATTGCTGATCCCCATGTCGACAGCATTCAATACAAGGCAAGCTCTGCTGTATACATGTTCTAACTTATGGTGAAATTTGAATCTCTTATCTCAGTATTAGTTTTCATCCTCAGAGTCACCAAGGGGCCATTTTACAGTAGGGAGATCTACTAAAATGGGTCAGGGACTTGGTGGGTAGGAATCAATCCATTTTTTTTAAACAAAGAAAAAGCATATGAAACAAAATAGAATTCCCATACTCTTTGAATATATGAGACAATCATTTTAAAAACTTGTCACTTTTTATATTTTGAGGATATTGCATCTGTATTTTTTTCTGTGTCTTTCTGTATTTTTGGTTTATGCAGCCAATATTCTTGATCAGAGAGCGGGATCATTCATTTTAGTTTATTTGGTTTTAAAAAATAAAAATGGCTGTATTAAAGTATAAACACATTTGTCTCACCACAGGTGAAAATTAGTCACTCTCATCTGCTAGGTTTATGGTTTTTTACAATGAGCCAGGTTAAAGGGAGAATAGATGTATATGGTTGTGAATCCTTCTATGTGAAAAATGTGCTTGTGAAAAAGTGTGTGTAAACCTATGTATATGTATACACACATATGTATGCACACATGTGTGTGAACATATGTACACATACACTTTCATATATACACACAATGTGTCCGAATATACATGTGTGCATAGATATATGGTTTTAAGAAAAAAGTAATAAATTACTTGTTTATTGTAATATGATACCACCCCTAATATTTCTATTTAAAAAATAAAGCTTAAGCGATAAGTCAATGGACAGGAAAAAAATAACAAATAACTGAAACTGGCTTTTCTTTTTGTAAACTCCACAGGGAGTCGGTCTAGTGCTATGAGCTTACTAAGAAGAAAATGAGCCTAGATTAGAGTCCTCAGAAGACTTTCAAAAGGTTAGAATGATACCTGTTTTTTCACATGCGTGTGCCCAGACTTTGCTACTCTGGTCAAATGTCTTTGTAGCAAAGCAAGCAGCCAGTTCGGTCTGAATCTGCAGAGCGGATCACAATGCTGTTCACCAGAATGAATGTTGTTCTTGCTTCTTGTTTCACACTTCCGAAGGGCACATCAGGTAAAGATTTCCAGGGATTTGTGACTTGCTCAGAGTGATCCAAAAGAGAGAGTCCCACATATAATATACTGCACCCATTTTCCCAGCTTGGAGAGAGAGGGTCACCATTGATGAACAGGAGTGATATCCATGCACGGTGGGGACTGCTTTAAAAGACTGCATCTGTCTCCTGTGCCCGGATGTGTACTACAAGCTGCAAAGCACTATCTTTTTACTCACAATCAATTGCAGAGAACAAGTACAGAAGGACAACAGCTTGTTTTTGCTTCTTGGCACAATCCCTTAAGTCCTCTTCATGCATTGCTATTATTGTTCAGCTGCTAAAGTGGAGTAAGTATGTCACCTAATCACTGCTTTTGTAAAGGCATTATGAACTCAAAGAGACTGACAATGGACAGTCAGGAAGCACTGCAATTTTGCCTTGACATGGGAAGACTAGTTCAAAAGTGGGAGGAATGTATTTGCCAATATGGTCTATACTTTCAAGTGCCTGTTGTTT
Source organism: Tarsius wallacei (assembly GCA_963574415.1). Classification (NCBI taxonomy): domain Eukaryota; kingdom Metazoa; phylum Chordata; class Mammalia; order Primates; family Tarsiidae; genus Tarsius; species Tarsius wallacei. The sequence goes on along the minus strand of CAUYQG010237319.1, from coordinate 12,398 downwards.
ACTTAAACTTCATAGGCACACGCTCAATGGAGGGCATACAGAATACATTTATTTACAGAGCTCCTTGAAAGCTAGCTTTAAGGTGGCCCTTGCTACAGCAGAAGGAGCATGTTAATCACATTGGTGATCACAGTGCTTTCTACACAGGGACAGCAGATGGTTTGACCGAACTCCAGGGTAAATAGCAGAAATATTAAGCTTGCTGGAGACTTACCTGCCAGTCCTGCTCTCTGCTCCAGTGTGGAAGGAGTCTTGGAGTGGTATCGGAAGCTTTGCTAAGTGGCTACCTAACTGAATATTCCAGCTCGATAACTTGTCAATGTCATCAAGCAACAGACCTGACATTCTAATTCACCAATTATTTACTGAGCATGAAAGGATCTGGCATAGGGTGATTGTACAGTAGATCAAAACAGATCTCTGTTCTAATTTCATGAATTCTTTGTAACTTATAGCAATCAACGCATTAAAACAGTTAACAAAATGGTAGTTATGTCTACCTAATGCTGGTGTTTCACCTTAACAATGCATTTTTGAAATATGTAAATTTAGAAGAGCAGAAAAGGCCACATGGAGAACGAAGCCCCCATTTATGAAATGATCACAGTCCCCTTTACTAACAAGAAACGTAGATGTAAATATTTGCCTTAAATTCCAGATTATACACCATGTGGTTCATGGGAACTGAGCATCCTTCATGTTAGGGAGCTGGTGAAGCCCGAACACTAGGTGACGAGAGAATGTGTGGTCCTGAGCCCAACCCTGGCCTACTCTGTCTCCACTTCTTGAGCCGTGGCTGTGCTTTTAGCCACTTTACTTGCTCCCGTGGCATTCTCTGGACAATGCTGGAAATTGCAAAGTTAATAAGATGCTTGCTCTCTCTCTGAGCAACTGCTCAGAGCAAAACACTTTCTGCCTCATTTACACCAAACTCTGCAACTGAATTTCTGTGGCAATCACTAGTTTTGTTCTTGAGGATTCATGTAAAACAGAAAGAGCAAAGAGAAAGTGGCTTATGAATATCTTCAAATGCCAGGAATTCTGACTGCTCTTGCGATGAGAATATTATCTATTTGGTATTAGGTTACTCTGGCTCATTATACATGCTCATTAAGTCTTTGGAGGATGACTGAAAGAATGTTTCTTAGATGATGACTCACTTCCCTTTTGCCGATTTTCTTTTTCACTAAGACATCTTCTGTGCTTTCTGTGGAGACCAAAGGCCTCATCACAAAGCTGCCTGCTTCCCTTGGGCAGCTGCCATTTATACATTACATGACTCCTTTCAGTTGTCCATAAGCATTATATTGGAAGACTTGAGGGGTCTGGAGGAGAAAGTTTAAATCATGACCCTGGTCACTCTTTAAGATATTTAGAATATGTCAGGAAAGCAAAACCTCACATAACAAAGCAGTTAGAAATGAGACACTGGGAGATGCCAAGGGTGAGGCCCTGGAATTCAAAGTCTAATGAGTGAGGTTTGGCTAATTCAGGGGAGACTGAATGTCACTAAGTGGGTTATTGATGTATGGGTGGGATTTGAATAAACAGAGAGGAGAAGGAAAAGGTATTCATGATGGCAAATGACAGGCAATGCCTGCCAAAAGAACAGCATCGCTCAGTCACCCTTGTGAAGACTTTTCTGGTCTCCTCCCTGTCCGAGCTCCCCTCCCTAAGGTGGATGAAACTCCTGAGTGTTTCCTTGGCATTCTGTATATGCATAGGATAATGGCATTTCCGTACCATATACTCTTTGTTGACTTGAATTCTCCACATTTGTATATCCAGTACCTGGGTCAGCATCAGGCATAAGATAGATAGTCAATATATTCTATGACCGAACGAAAGATTGAAGGATGAATAGGAGATAAAAACAAAGGACGTGTGATGACATAAAAATATAGACTTTGAACTTCATAAATGTGAAAGCCTAGTTCCCACCTTGTATAGAGTAAAACAGAGAGACCTGCAAAACAGTTGACTGCAAGGATGCATTGGATGGTTATCCGTCTCCCTCTTCAGACTCACCTCCTACCACACTACCTGGTGCTTACTCCATTCCAGCCACATGGCTTCCTAGATGTTTCTAGAACTCCTTCTCACTCAGGGATTTTCCATTTCTGGTTTCTGTGCCTAGAATACTCTTCTCCAAGATATCTGCAAGGCTTTGTGCCCTTGCTTCATTCAATATTGCCCAAATGCCTCCTTATTAGGGAGGCCTTCTCTAACTACCTTATCTAAACTAGCATTCCCCCAGTGTCCTGTTCTTTTACCATTCTTCATGTTTTTTCCTGATTTATTCTGTTTTTTATCTATATCTTCCCGCTAAACTAGAACTCCCCTGACAGCAGAGACTTGCTGACTGATGCTTTGAGTGCCTGGCACATAGTGGACTCTGATAGGCAAACTCTTAGGTATGAGAGCATCTTAATGAAAACTGGTAACTTATAAAAGTTCATCTTGCAGTGGCGTGCAAAGTGGATGGATGGAGAACTCCAGGAAGCGGGGCAGCTAATTAGGAGGCCTAAGTTGAACAGGCCTAGTCTAAGAGAGAGGCTTTGGAACAGAGAGCGGCTTAGTCCAATCAAGCAGGTGACCACTGGTAGGTGTGATTCTTTTAGCATTTTTTGCAGACTCCCTATCAACCTTTTCCCTCTAAAAAGCTTGGCAATCTTACCACAGTTTCAGGTTGTAAGAAGGTAGTTCCCTCGCCTCTAGTGTTTTTATGCATCATAGAGCTACAGAATTGTTCCATTAAATGCCTATCTCTAATCATGAAATTTGCATGCAGAAAGCACTTAGCTCATCTAGAAGGAACTCCGAGGGCTAGAGTGAGCACTTAGCAGGTTAGGCAATCATGAGCTGAAAGAATTATGTTCAGCTGCAGTAGGCAGATTTGAGTGCACTTCTGGAAAATAATTTAAATCTTCACCCTCAGACTGAGATATACCCTCCTTAAACCTTGTGTGTAGCAAGCATTCTCAGGTCTGAGGTTCCCTGGATGATGGTAGGCTAAAGCACCTACCAGGTAGTGAGAGGATATGGAAGGCGCTGCTGAAGATGCTCTTTCTTAAACATTTCAGGTTCCATGAGCTAGCTCAACCTGCAGGCTTTCTGGATTTTTCCTTCCTGGGTTGAACACTGGGCTTAAAGGGAGATTTTTAGTTTGTTATACTATAATTTCAGTTTGGCCTCACAAACTAATTTATTTTAGGCCTGCTTGAAAGCAGTGTAGTACAAACAGATTATTCATTTGCTGGCTGTACCTCGATGGATCTCCTTTTAAAAAGAGTCCTGGGTTGGCCTTCTGCAGGGTGTTTCTTTTTTCCGTAAATGAAAGGCACAAGGAAAGAAATGTGACTACCTGACAATGTGAAAAGCACCCCAAGTGGATTCTGCAGATGAGCTAGAAATGACAGGTGAACACTGTGTCTTAAAGTCACCCCAGGGGATTCTCTCTCTGATGTGAAGGAAACAGCAGGGTCCATCCTTTCTGATTTAGGCTTTGACAGGCTGCTTTTCTGACAGTGGCTGCAACGTGCTAAGTGCTGGATTGGGAAAAGGGTGACGTCTGAAGGGCACCATTTGCCAATGGCAGGGGAGAAGCAGGGGGTCCATAGGAACTGCTGACATGAAATATGATAGGTTGAAATCAGGAAAATCTCTCAAAAAGCAGTCTTGTATTTGACTTTGCAAACATCAGAACTTTTACTCCTACGATAATGTTTTTGAAATGAATGAAAAGATTGAATTATATAATGTCTCTCGGTAGATGTCATTTTGATTAAGAACTAACAGACTCTCACATGTAAGAACTTCGAAGACTTAACAATGGAGCTAACACAACTTTAGTAGGTTGGCAAACAGATAGCAGTGATTTATCATGTGTTTCTTTTCTTCTCTTTTTAATAAACCGTGTAATCCTGCCTTTAAAAAAATAAGCAAATAAGATCAAGATTTTTCTCCAGCTGCTCAGGAAAAATCATGGCTCCTTCCAGGAAAGGATAAGAATGGAATTTTACACACTTGTTAGAAACACATATACACGGACAATTTACCTCAACAACACAAATTCTCATAAGGACAGAAGTACAGATGTCAGAGTGGTGATGGAAACATAGCTATAACTCTAATTTGTATCTAATTTCTCTTCAAGGGCAATCTGAAGAGATCAAACAAAGAGATTTGCCACCTTGATTGTTTTAGGTCAAGTTTTTGAGACACAACTCCTGTTCCATTTGTTTTATAAAAGCATTTTTTCTCTAAACTCAGAGTTACATTGATACCTTGAATGAATTTATTCCTCCCAGGGTACATAGTTTATTCTTAGAAGATAGCGTACTTAGGTTGTTTCAGCATAGCTATTAGCTAACTAACTCTTTTATAGGAAATGGCTTTTTTTACCCTGTAGTTCTTCTTCGAATGGGAATCGGTAAACTAGATGATATATTTAAGTGCACAGCCAGCAGATGGTCAGGCTGAGATGAGAACATATGGTTGAATATATTGTTTGGTTCAATCTTCCATTGGCACAGAAGGTATATTCGTCTTAATATTCTCCTTTAGCACCTGGTACAGAGGTAAAAGATTTCCCTCAATTCTAGGAAATCTCTGTGGCCATCATTGGAACAACTTCACTATATATAAAACACATCAATTAAAGATTTAATCAGGCTTTTTTTTAAAAAGAAAGTCTAGCACAGTGAGTTTTTTCCTTTTAAAAATTAACTTTATTGAAGTATATTTTACATATAACATATTCACTAATTTTAAGTATCTCAGTTTCAGTGATTTTTGATGAATGTATTTAGTCAAATACATATAGTGTGTATTAGTCACCACCACTAGCATCAAGATATAGAATAATGTTTTTATCCCAAGAAATGCGTATTCTCCTTTTCAGCCAATCCCCTTGCATCGCCCTAGTCTCTAATAACCTATAATGTGATTTCTGTCACAATATTTTGCCTTTTCTAGAATTTTGTATCAATGGAATCATATTATACATAGTCTTTTAAATCTGGCATATTTCACTAAAGAAATGTTGTTGAGATCCATTCATGAGTGTACTAATAATTTGTTTCTTTTTATTGCCAAGTCGTTTTCCATTGTATGGATATACAACAGTCTGTTTATACATTCATCAGTTGATGGACTTTGGGTTGTTTCCAGTTTTTTACTGTAGTGAATAAAGCTGCTGTGAACATTCAGGTACAAGTATTTTTGTGTATGTATGTGTGTGTGTGTGCATATGTTTAGATTTTTAATTCCTTTGGGTAAATGCCTTGGAGTGCACTTGCTGGGTTGCATCAAATGTCTTTTTTTTTTCTTTTTGATTTTTAAGAATTTGTAAGATTAAAATGAAACTCACATAGCCCCAAATTAACCATTCTAAAGTGAACAATTCAGTGGCATTTAGTACATTCACATTACTATGCAACTATGCGCTCCATCCAGTTCCCAAATATTTTCATCACACCAAAAGAAAATCTTATACCATTAATCCTGACTCTTCCCCTCATCCCCTAGAAACCTCCCATCTGCTTCTGTCTCTGTGAATTTGCCTGATCTGGCTGTCTCACGTAAGTTGAATCATTCATATATAGTCTTTTATCTCTGGCTTCTTTCACTTAGCATAATGTTTTCACGATTCATCCATGTTGTAGATGTTATCAGTATTCTATTTATTATTGTTATTATTTTAGAGACGGTCTCTCACTATGTTGCCAAGGCTGGAGTGCAGTGGCTATTCATAGTGTGGTCATAACACACTTATTGTTTCAAACTCCTGGGCTCTTAGGGTCAAGTGATTCTCCTGCTTCAGCCACTTGAGTAGCTGGAATTACAGGGAAGGGCCACCATACTGGCTGTATTCTATCCTTTTTTATGGCTGAATAATATTTCATTGTATGTGTATACCATGATTTGTTCTTCCATTCATTTACTGATAGACATTTGGGTTATTTCCACTTTTTGATGATTGTAAATTATGCTGCTTTGAGCAGTGTTGGACAAATATTTGAATAGAAGCTTCCAATTTGGGGAGTTATATACCCAAAAGTGGTAACTTTAGATCCTATAACAATTCTATATTTAACTTTTTGAGAATCCTACAAACTGTTTTCTACAACAGCTGAACCGTTTTAGATTCCCATCAGCAATGTTACAGGGTTTTAGTTTCACCACACCTTTGCCAACACTAGTTATTTTTCTTTTTTTAAAAAATATAACTCTCTTGTTCGATGTGGAGTGAAATCTCATGTGGCTTTGATCTGCATTCTGTCAGTGTTTGCATCAAATGTTTTGAGACTGCTTAGATGTGCACATGTTTATAATTTTTATATCTTCTTTATGCATTGACACTTTTATCGACAAGTAATAACTTTCTAAATCTCCTGTAACCAGTTTTTACTTAAAGTCTGTTTTGTCTGCTGTTAGCGTGGACACCTCAGCTCTCTTCTGGTTACTGCTTGCATGGAATATCTTTTTCCATCCTTTCACATTCAACCTATTTCTGTCTTTGGGTCTAAAGTGAGTCTCTTATAAACACCATATAGTTGGATCATTTAAAAAAATCTGTTCCGCCAGCCTCTGTCTTTTAACTGGTGAGTTCAATCCGCTTACATTTAAGGTGATTACTAACAAGGAAAGACTTCTGCCGTTTTATTATTTGTTTTTATATGTTTTTCTTATTTTTTTCTTTTTCAGTTCTGCCTATTCTGTCTTCTTTGTGTTTGATGAATTTTTTCTAGTGTATCATTTTGATTTTCTCCTCACTTCTCTTTCTGTATATTTATTAGTTACTTTCTTAGTGGTTACCATGGGGATTAAAATTAGCATCCTAAATTTATCGCAATCTAGTCTGAATTGATAGCAACTTTGTTTCAATAGCATATAAAACTGTGCTTCTATATAATTCCATTTTTCACCCTATATGTTGTTATTGTCACAATTATATCTTTATACCTATGTGTCCATTAACACAGATATATAATTATTGTTTTATGCATATGTCTTTTAAATTATATAGGAAACAAAAAGACGAATTGCAAACCAAAAATGCAATGTTGCTTGCTTTTAAGTTTACCTCTGGAATTACCTTTTCTGGAATTTTTGTTTCTTCATATAGCTTCAAGTCACCATCTGATGTCCTTATGTCTTTTCAACTTGGAAGACTCCCTTTAGCATTTTATGTAGGGCAGGTCTATTAGTAATGAACTCCTTCAACTTCATGTAATAAGCAACAAATAAATGCTGTTATTGTAAACAGCTAAGTTTTAGGAATGTCTGTTAAGCAGCATTGTTAAACAAAACCTGATGCAAAAATTGGTAATAAGACTGGGATGCAGCCGTGACAGCAATTGGAAATATGTGGCATTGGCTTTGAAATAAGACAGTGAGGAAACTATTGTAAGTAACCTGTTAATGCCAACCCATGTTATCTTGGGGTGAAATATTTGGTAAAACTACAACCTAATGACCTTGTAGCAGTGGGCACAGAGATTTTGAGTCAGATTGTTAGGGTATGCTGATTGTCCCAAGTTTCATTTGATGTGGTGCCTCAAGAAAGAGAGAGGAACACTGAAAAAAAAAAAATCCAAATGGAAAGGGCATATAAAATGCTCAGATGTTCTAGAATTTTTAAGGTTGAAAAATAAAATTATTTTTCATCTTCAGTAGTTGAAGATAAAAGTAAGAAATATTTTGACCAGGCATGGTGGCTCAGCCTATAATCCCAGCACTTTAGGAGGCCAAGGTGAGAGGATTGCCTGAGCCCACGGGTTCGAGACCAGCCTGGGCAACTTGGTGAGACCTCTAGCCGGGCGTGGTGGTCTGCGTCTGTAGTTCCAGCTACTTGGAAGGCTGAGGTGGAAGGATCACCTAAGCCCAGCAGGTCGAGGCTGTGGTGGCTGTGAGCATGCCACTGCACTCCAGCCTGGCTGACAAGAGTGAGACTCCAACCACCCCCCCCAAAAGAAATATTTGAGTTTAAAAGGTTTTCTAAGAGTCAGCTTTGTAATAAAAACCACACCAGGGGCTCAGTTTTAAAGACACAGCCTCAGAGAAAAGATCAATATACGAATGTGGCTGTCACATCTTTGATTAGAAACTCTAAATGACTTAAGATAGGGTTCAGTAGATCGGTATAGTTGGACAAAATGACTCCTATAAAGGAGACTAGGGGTGTGATCTCAGTGAAGAAAGATATAGCCCAAAGACTTGTAATTAAATTGGAAGAGAGAGACATACCTTAAAAGGAATTGTGACCTCTCACAGAAACAAAGATTGGAGTATCACATGTTCTCACTCATATAGTGAACCTTGAACATCCAACGTAATACTATAAGAAAATGACTGAAAGTGGTGGGAAATTACGGGGAGGGGAGGGGAGGTGGGATGGGATTAATGATACTCATTATCTGTCTGGGGACGGGGAGACACCTCTTATCACCAAGAGTGTCTGAACGAAGCATATCTGTATACCTAATCCTTAACTGTACCCCACAATACGATAATAAAAAATACTGATTGTAAAAAAAAAAAAAAAATGAGGAATTGGGTTGGGAGAGAGAGAAAGAGACTTGCCTTAAAAGGAATTGTGGGTGTGACTTTTGACTTATGGGGCTGACTGGATCAAACTCATAGCTTAAAAAATGGCAAAAGTGTATCAGCCTCTACTTAAGAATAAGTAATAAAACAGAACATTGGGATTCCAACTTGTACAGGCAAGAAATAGGCTGAGAAAGATGTTTAGGTTCTAAGCAAGGTATATTCTCTGATGGTCTTTGTAGTTGTGGTCAAGGGTGCTGAAAGAGAAGATATCACAAAGAGTGGACCCAAGAACCATGTTGAACAATGGACTGGGGAGTTTACTAGGAATTAGATCTAAGATCTAGTCAGGTCATATGTACTACCTTCAGTGGAATTTGTGCCTCTAGTTTGTTTGTTTGTGTGTTTTTCCAAACGGGGATGCTAATTGCAGTTAATCTATCTTTTTCATCATTATGTGTACATGTAGGTAGAGCACATGGCTTGCGATTTTAACTCATAAATCTCTGGCTCATGAGTTACACATTTTGGTCTGAAATAGATACTGTCATGAGATCCTGGACTTTGTTCCTGATAAAATATGACTCTTGAAGTATCATTAATTTGCACCTGGGAGTGACAATTGTGACAACAGGGCATATGGTGTTGTATTGCAGGAGTCAGCAACTACAACCAGTGGGCTTGCTGGAACACAGCCATACTTTCTGTGATGCTCTTTATGATTTGATCTTTGAAGAAAAGGTTTGCAGACTTTTGATGTATTGTGTTGTGTGTCAAAAGTATTTCTCTACTTCCCCTACTCATTCAACTAATGCCACGTGGGCAGAGTTTACTTCCCTGACCCATCGTCTTTGGGTTTGACCATATGACTTGCTTTGGGCAGATGACAGTGGGTGGAAAAGATATTATACTAGTTCTAATATGAAGCTTTAAGAGGCATTGGGCATTTCTCTTCACACTCTTGTGCTTAGACTACTCAACTATGAGAGAAACATGTATTGAGTAACTGCTGGTAACTACCCCCAAATATGAGACTACATCAAGTATGTATCCCAAAGCACCACTTGGGCCAAGCCAGAAGATGATCCTAGCTGAGCTCAGTAGAGACCCAACCCACCTGCAGAAAAATTCATGACAGACAGACAAAAAAATTTTTTTTTGTAAGCCATTGTCTTATATAATAAAAAATAAATATTTGCTATTTATTCCCCATTCCTGGCACAAAGCTCCTAAGAGCCTGAAACTTACCGTCTTTTGTATGCTAATGATATATCTCAGGGAGAACTAGGTGGCTTCATGATGGGGGCTGGCCACCAAAACAATAACAACAACAAGAGCAACAAAATGTGATTGAAGGGTTAAAACTTTCAGGCCTACATCCCAGTCTCTGGGGAAGAAGAGGGGCTGAAAATTGAGTTCAATCATCAATGGCCAATGATTGAACCAATCATGCCTTCATCATGAAAACTCCATTAAAAAATCTTAAACAATGAGATTCAGAGAGCTTTTGAGTTGGGAGCATATTGATGTGCTGAAAGGGTGGTGAGCCCAGAGAGGGCATAGAAGCTCTGCATGCTGCCTCCACCTTTATGTATCGCTCCCATTTAGCTGTTCCTTAGTAGGACCCTTGATGTTAAAGCAGTCATTGTAAGTAAAGCACTTTCCTGAATTCTGTGGGTGGTTCTAGCAATGATGAAACCTGATGAGGGGATCGTGGGAATCTCTGAATTTGAAGTCTTCTGGGCAAAACAGAGGTGGTCTGATCACTCCATTCGTGGCTGGTGTTTGAAGTGGGGGCAGTCTTATGGCATTCAGCCTTTAACCTGTGAGGCCTCATTAACTAACTAACTGCTGGAGTTAGTGTCAAAATGGAACTGAATTATTGAATACCCAGTTTGTGTCAGATAATTGGGAAAATGGCACATATTTCATGTCGAAGAAAAAGGCATACACACTGAGTTTTGGAGATATTTGTTATACAGTATTATGGCAACATAAACCTGACAAATACAAAACAAAACTATTTTGCACATGAAATTTCTTTCTTTTTTTGAGTTGGAGCCTCACTCTGTCGCCTAGACTGGAGTGCAGTGGCACACTCCCGGCCACTGCAGCCTCGACCTGCTGGGCTCCGGCGATCCTTCCGCCTCAGCCTTCCAAGTAGCTGGAACTACAGGTGCGTGCTACCACGCCCAGCTAACTTTTTGATTTATTGTAGAGATGAGGTCTCGCCAAGTTGCCCAGGCGGGTCTCGAACCCGCGGGCTCAGGTAATCCACTCACCTCAGCCTCCCAAAGCGCGGGATTACAGGCTGAGCCATCGAGCCCGGCTTGCACATGAAATTTCAAAAGAAAACTGCATGTTAAAATAAAATATGAATTAATTAACAGCAAATTTAGGCATAAATTCCCAATGTTTTTAATGAGATTTGATGTACATAAAGTTGCACAAGGCTAGCTGGATGCTTAGTCAAAAAAAAGCAAACTCACTGGAGCTCCTAAGAAGTTTTAACTCATTAACACAACTCAGATTCAGTGATGTAAATGTAGTGTAGGAATACTGAGGTGCTACTTAAAACTACTTTTGTCACTTATATCTTAGAGTGACTAGATTTATGAGAGCCTTGTTCAAAGCTTTTGTTTTTTTAAAAAGAGAACAAAGAGTCTGTGAGAGCACTATATATCAAACCAGGCAAAGCTTGCTGAGTAGGGAAACAACTTGGTCGAGAGAAGGCAAACTTCTAATTTATGCCTAAGGCGTAAGGCATAAGCCATGAAGTTTTATGGGAAACCTATTTCACTATGATATATTTAGTAGAGAGTCACCCTCATTTTCTTTACCTTTTATATTTTTTAAGTGTTCTTCTCCTCACGAGATCTATTTTTCTGAGATATTGGAGGTTTTCATTGAATCTTAGGGACATTTTCATGGGTAACTGTCCCCCAAACAGGGAATGATAAAGGTGTGGTCTAACTGGAGGAGATTCTAATTGCAGATGACACACTGCAATTAGAATCAAGTATGACTATCCAACCTCAGGTGTATTTTCCTGTGAAATGACCTGAAGAATCCCATATGATAAAGAGTTCCAGAGAATTATCTATACACAAGAACCTGCTTTAAAGTCAACATTCTTAGCAGAAATAAAAAATTCTATTCAGTGCCCAGAAATCCATTAGAAGAAACAGAAATAATGGAGTCAAATTTCCTCTTTCCAAAAAGGACCTCGATGTAATAGTTTGTTCAGCATAGAATGGAATTTGCTGTGAATTTAGTGTGGCATGGACTCTATTTAAGGCATTGTAATTAATAAAGAATCAAAATTGTCTGTTAAAAAAAAGTGTCTGTAACCAAACAATTAAGTCATTATAGGGCTGAAGGAGTATGGAACAAACATTTGTTGAATATTGGAGCAAGATACTGTCTATCTTTGGAGTGAGACTTCTGAATATTTCATTTGTTTTTCGTGGTATAACATTTTGTTTGATGTGAAAATATGCTGAACTATAAGGATTAATGATAAGTAGCAAGTGACTTTTGATTTTGGAAGAAAAACATACTACCTTACTTAGACCGTTAATAGAGGTACTAAGAAATCTGAATGAAGATGGCTCACATCTAATCATACTTTTATAGTTCCAAATTCTGAATGTGCTGTATAGCCAAAGGTTGCTTAAAGATGAATTTATCAAAACCACACTGAGATACCACCTAACTCCAGTCAGAATGGCAATTATCAATAACTCAAAAAATAACAGTTGCTGGAGAGGGTGTGGCAAAAAGGGAACATTTCTACACTGTTGGTGGGAGTGTAAACTAGTGCAACCTCTGTGGAAAACAGTATGGCG
>CAUYQG010237318.1:0-19410 GCA_963574415.1 Tarsius wallacei | reverse complement strand
ATCATCAGGGAGATGCAAATCAAAACTACATTTCTTAAAAGTGCCCCAACTCAGTTCATGTGATCATGAAATGGATATCCAGGACCCTGGGTGTGGCTAAAATATTAATGTATTAATATTTCACTATTAGTGGGTTTTAGCACATCTATGCACCAAGGATTCCAGCTTGAGCCTAATGTTGTTATTCGTCGTAACTTAGAAAGAGCCAAGAAGACTTGAAATTGATCTACCAGGAATCTATCTATATGAGGAATCAAGGGGTCACCTGTGAGTGAATTTATTCTAGAGCAGTGGTTGTCAATTTTGGATACACATCAGAATCACCTAGAAAGCTTAAAAAAATCCTGATGCCCAGGATACATCCCAGACCAATTAATCAGAACCTCTGAGGGTGGGATCAGGTAAGGCATTAATATTTATTGTATTTTTCAGGTAATTTTTTGTGCGGTCAAGGCTGAGAATTGCTGCTCCAGAGGATGAGAGTCTAGAGATGAGTCAAGGATTCTGGGCAATGTGGAGTGGGGAGGAGTGGTACTGGGTGCAACATGTGTCTAGCAACCTAATTGTCCCTAGACCCAGCCCCCAGGGAGTGAGATCTGAGGTCATACTTGAATTGCCACACCTAAGACCCAGCTCTGAGGAGTCATGGTAAGAGAATAAAAGCCGAAATAACAGCGTCCTCTATAAACTTAGTAGGATAATAAGAGTACAAGGAGTCAACATCTTTGGCACTGGCAACAGCACAGGCAATACTCTTGATGATGACCCCTTAATTCAGCAAAATTTTATTGAGAGCCTGTACTATGCACCTGGCACTAGTCTAGTTGCTGAGAATACAGTGGCAAATAGGATAGACAAGATCCTTTCTCTCTTGGATCGTGGATTCTAGTGGCTCTGTTGGTGGTCATGAACAAACAAACAAAAACAATGTCAGGTGGTGCTAAGAGCTGTGCACAGTTTGAAAGAGTGATATGATAGAGGATGAGTGGGTGCCTATTTGGATTGGTAAGTTAGGGAAGGTTGCTTTCTGCAAAGGTGACATTTGAGTTAAGATATGAATGACAAGAAGGAGTCAACCATATGAAGAACAGGGACAAGAACATTCTGGGCAAAGAAATAGCGAATACAATAACTTTAAGGCAGGAGCAAGCTTGGCATGTCTGAGAAGCAGAAAGGAGGCCAGCAGGACTGGACCAAATTGACTGAGGAGAGAGTAGTAGCACAAGATGAGGTTCTAGAAGTCATCAGGGGCCAGATCATGAACAACCAAGAAATCATGGTAAGCATCTGAATTTTGATATAGGTCTGATGGAGAGTCACTGAATAGTTTTGAGCAGGGAAATGCTAGACCTAATTTATGTTTTAAAAGCTCATTCATATTTCTGTTGTGGAAAATGGATTGGATTCGTGCAAGAATGGAAAGAGGAGATCAATTAGTATGGCATGTGCAGTAGCACAAATAAGGTATGATGTCTAGATAAATTGGATGCGGATATGAGGGAAAAAGAGATACCAAGGTTCTGGTAATGGTGGCAGCAATATTGGCAGTGGCATTGTTGAGAGCAGTAGCTTTGTTGGCAGTGGCACCTTCAGTGACTTAGACAAACAGCATCAGTGACTCCTGCTCAGACATAAACCCCTGCAGGATTAATGGGCATTGCTGACATACTAGTCACTCTTCGTGATGACAAGAACAGGAGACATCATTACAGGAGGAAATTGGCAGGCACCACATGGCAGCAAAACGGACTCATTTACAGAGCACATGTGAGATAGCCTCTGAGTGCTTCTCCTCAGAAGTTACTTATAACTTCTTCAGGGCAGATGGAAGAGGAGTCAGGGATACATAGTTCTGTGGTTATGATTGTGATCCGATATTATCCATAGGCTACTTTGACAAAAGTAATCTGGATTGCTCACAAAAGATGTCCCAATCAAACCTATACTAAATTGTACATTATCAAATACATCTTGTGGTAAAAAATTCTTCCCCAATTTGTACAATTAGCATTTTATATTAAAATGACACAAGAAATCTTCAGCGCATATTGATAAAGATTCAGACACTACAGAAGTCAAATGTTATAACTGTTAGTCTTCTTTTAGTCACATTCCCCCATGAGAGATAATCATAATGAACAGTTTAGTGAGCTTCCTTCAAAATATTTTTCTATGCTTTTATGTATATACATATACACATACACACATATATCTTTATGTATAGTTTTTTCATAAAAATACTGTATTCATCTGCATGTTGCTTTTTATTTTTAATTTTTATTATTTATTTAGTTCTTATTATTATTTCAGACACAGTGTTGCTATGTCACCCAGGTTGAAGTGCAGTGGTGCAATCATAGCTCACTGCAGCCTCGAACTCTTGGGCTCAAGTGATCCTCCCACTTCAACCTTCTGAGTAGCTGGGAATACTGGTGCATACCACCATACCTGACAAATTTTTTAAAAAATACATATGTTTATTTTAGAGATAGGGTCTTGCTATATTGCCCAGGCTGGTCTCTAACTCCGGTCTCAAGCGATCCTCCCACCTTGGCCTCCCAAAGCACAGGGATTACAGGCATGAGGCACAGCGCCTGGCCTGCATGTTGCTTTTTAAACATGTGACAATGACCTAGAGGCATCTTTCCATGTTTGCATCTTCTTTTTTAAACAATGCATAAATTCCAATGTGTAAATATCTTGCATTATATTTAATCAGTCTCCTATTGACAGGCATTTAGTTTTATTTTTCACCTATACTTTGTTCACCTGTGCATTTAAGATTTTGATAAGTATACAGCCAGTTGTCTTCTAAGAAGACTGTTCTCAATTACACTCCTACCAATAGTGTTTGAGAGACCCCATTTCTCTACACTTTCATCAACATGGGGTTTCATTAGTCTTTTTTTAAATCTTTGCTAACCAGATGGGTGAAAATTGGCATTCCATTATTGTTTAATTTGGTTTTCCTTAAATGTTAGTGAGATTGAATATTTTAAAATATTTTTGCTATCTATTTGCATATTTTCTGTGACTTACCTGTTGATACTTTTTATTCATTTTTCTCATGTGTTGTTCTTTTCTCATTGCTTTATAGGGGCTCTTTATATATTCTATGTATTAATCCTTTTATCACATAATAAAACATTTTTCTTTTTATTCTGTTAGTTGTCTTTTAACTTGGTTTAGGTTATCTTTTATTGTACAGATGTTTTAAATTTGTATGCTATCAAATCTGTCAGTTTTAAGCTGGGCATGGTGACTCACACCCACAATCCCAGTGTTTTGGGAGGCTGAAGAAGGAAGATTGCTTGAGCCCAGGAGATTGAGACCAGCCTGGGCAACATAGTGAGACCCCCATCTCCACACACACAAAAAATTAGCCAGGTGTGGTGATGTGTACCTGTGGTCCCAGCTACTTTGGAGGCTGAGATGGGAGAATGGCTTGAACCCAGGAATTGAGGTTCAGTGCTGTACTCTATCCTGGACAACAGAGCAAGACCCTGTCTCAAAAAAAATCTGTTAATATTTTGGATTTTGAATTTGGAGTCTTGTTCAGGAATTTCCTCCCAATTGAAGATTACATAAAAATATTCTACTGTATTTTATTTTAACACAACATTTTAAAAGTGTTTTTTATCTTATTATTTTAATTATTAACTACATCTCACATAAAAATAACACAGGCATAATAATAAAATAAATACTCAGGTACTCACCATCCAGCATAAGAAATAAGACATTTTAAATACCTTAGAAAGTCCCTATGTATTCCTCTTCAATAACTTCTTCCTCACCACCAGAGGCAATCGCTATCTTGCTATCTTGCCTTTTGTTTTAAACATGTCTTTGCTTTTTCCCTTATATATTAACCACCTACATATGTTGTTTAATTTTGAAAAATTTTAGTAGCAAGCAGTGCCCTCACTGTATTAGGAAAAGGCAATACTGTCACTATTAAATATAAACTCCCAGGAAAGTATCTGGGGTACAGTCTGTCTTCAGTTTCCCTGAGAGTTTATAAGAATTCCTTCTAAGGAAGTCAGTGGGCAAAGTCGTGAGCGCTGCTGTGTCACATAGTGGAATGCTGGGGCTGGCTGATGGTTTCAGAAAATGAAACCATGATGTCGTGTTAGCAGCTTGTAATTGTCCTTACTGGGGAGGAAGGGGTTGGGGTTGGGGTTGGTGTTGGGGAGATACTGGTCAAAAGACACAAAATTTCAGTTAGGAGGAATAAATTCAAGAGATCTATTATACAACATGGTGGCTATAGTTAATAACAATGCATTGTATACCTGAAAACTGCTGAGAGTACATTTTAAGTGTTCTCACCACAAAAATGATAAGTATGTGAGGTAATGCATATGTTAATTAGCTCAATGTAGTCATTTCATAATGCAAACATATTTCAAGACATCATGCTGTACATCGTAAGTACATATCATTTTTTATTTGTCAATTAAAAAATTAAAGTAGACAAATGCTTCTGGGCACAGTGGCTCATGCCTGTAATCCCAGAACTTTGGGAGGCCAAGGCAGGAAGATCACTTGAAGCCAGGAGTTTGAAACCAGTCTGGGCAACATAGTGAGAGCCTGTCCCAATTAAATAATAATACAATTTTAAAAAAGAAATTGTCCATGTTGGAAATATTTACATCATGAACATTGACAAACTCTAAAATCAGGGTTTTCTTTTTAGCAACAGAATAGTTTTGGAGCATACCCTAACTAGAACACCACTTGTCCCAAGAAGTACACGGTTCACAATGGTCAGGATGTTTGGCAAGGCTACAGTGAAGACCAAATTTTGAACATCCTGCAGAAATATGACCATTTTCTATATTTTTAAAACTCATGGTCAACCTCCAGCTCTTAAGAATAGGTAAAAATGTAACACTTTTGTGGGGATGAAATTAGAATCTTGCCTGTTGAAAACGTCTCAAACCAGGTAACGTGGGGACCAAAGTGAGGCCCAAACTTTACCTGTACTATGACCATAGGTATACCTAACCCTGAATTGTACCCCACGTCTTTAAAATTCTTTAAAAATGTCTTTAATCTACTCTGTCACTTCAGTAGTTTGACTGGCAATAGAATTTTAGTTTAGAAAGAACTTTCCTTCAGAATTTCAAAAGCATTACTCTACTGTCTTTGAGTTTCCAGTGTTACACTGAGAAGCAGTTCATTTATGATGATTACATGGTTTCAGTTATGGCAATAGAGGTGAGCAGTTGAGGTAACCTGGAGAAAAAAACATCATTAGATGTGAGACAGTCAAGGAACTAACTGACTAGGGGGTTTTATCCATCATTTGTGTGAATACCAAAGTCACCAAGAGTGACAGCAGTTGTGGTGAACAACAAGATAGCAAGACTGGTGGGAAAGCCATAGATGACTGAGGGATAGATGACATCAGCCAGGTGTGGAGCTGGCGAGTTTTAAGCGGGATGAATGGCTGTGAGGACAATGGGCAACAAGGTAGGGACTTGATCTCCAAGTCTAGTGGTGTGACTTATATGGAGGAGAAATAGCTGAGACTTATATGGAAGAGAAACACTCGAGACGCCTTCGGGGAGTGCAGTGAGCTCAGGGGGATGTGAGGTTTTGGTTAGAACAAAAAGGTGAAAGGAATATTTAGGGAAGAGACTGAGTATATAACAAAGTTTAATTTGGTACAAATTGGGTTTCAGAAGACATGAAAGAATTTGAGAGGATAGGGAGAGTGGGATATTGGTTTATCTTAGAAGATGAAGAGAGTGACATGAGAATTAAGGTTTAAATTATGATAGATGAGAGGTTTGGATGTCTAATGTGAGTGAAGGAAATACAGTATGTGTTTTAATCTATTCAGGCAGCTATAACAAAATGCCACAGACTGGGTGGTTTAAACAACAGATATTTATTTCTCACAGTCCTAGAGGCTGGGAAGTCCAAAATCAAAGTGCCAGTCTAAGATTCAGTTCTTCATGAGGTCGCTCTTCCTGGTTTTCAGATAGCCTCTTTCTTGATGTATCTTCACAAGATGGAGAGAGAGAGAATGAGAGAGCAGGCACTCTGGTATAGCTCCTTATAAGGACTCTAATCCCATCGTGACTGTCCTACTCTCATGTCCTCATCTAAACCTAATTACTTGCCTTAGACCCCAGTTCCAAATAGCATCACACTGGGGATTTGGACTTCAACATATAAATTAGGTAGGAAATACATTCAGTCCATAGCAGTATGAATGGCACACTATGGAACTGCTGGATAATTGGGTCTACACATTTAAAAGTTTTATAGATACTTAAGTATAATTAGCATTTTTTCTAGACTTTAATTTTAGAACTTTAATAGTGAATAATTTACCTTTGAAAAGTTTGAGCTGATATTTAGTCACTCTCACTGATAGAGTTTAAGAGTCCATTTCTCCACACCATCATCAGTAGCACTGGATATTAACAAGTGTTTAATCATTTTTATTTCTGCCAACCTCATAGTTTAAAAAATTATTATTTCTACTTATATTTTTAATTACTAGTGAGGCTGAACATTTGAAAATGTTTTATTGAGCATTTATACTTATCTTTGAATTGTCTGCCTATTTTTTCTTTGAATTCTCTTTTCCTACCGATTTGAGGGAACTCTTTATTCGTTCCCTCCCTCCCTCTCTTCCTCCCTCCTTCCCTCCGTCCCTCTTTCTCTCCCTCCCTCCTTTCTCTTCCTTCCTTCCTTCCTTCCTTCCTGACAGAGTCTCACTCTGTTGCCCATGCTGGAGTGCAGTGGCACAATCACAGCTCATTGCAGTCTCCAACTCCTGGGCTCAAGTGATGCTCCTACAGCAGCCTCCCAAATAGCTGGGACTACATGTGCGTGCTACCACATCTGGTTAAGTTTTTATTTATTGTAGAGACGAGGTCTCACTAACTTGCCCAGGCTGGTCCTGAACTAGCCTCAAGCAATCCTCCTGCCTTGGCCTTCCATAATACTGCGATTACAGGTGTTAATCACCATGCCCAGCCCTCTTTATTCTTTATGTATATTGAATTCTTTACTTTGCTAAAATAATTGCTCCCAGTTTTATTTTTTAAAAATAAAAACATTTGATTTTTGTTTATGCTATCATTTGATGTACAGTTTTAGATTTTTTAATGCAATTAGAGCTATCATTTTTTTTACTTTATTGCCTCTGGGTTTTGTGAGTGAGCTACTTAGAAAATTTGTCCTATCTCAATGTTGTCACGAGTCTTTTGTACTTTCTTTTATTCTTCTGTATTTTGTTTTCTACATTTAGATCTTCAATCCATCTGGAATTAATTTTTGTATATGGTATAAAATAGAGAGCCTGATTTTTTCCCAAATGAATGAAAAACTATTCTAACTTTGTTTATTGAATAGTCATTTTCTTCTCCTTGGATATGAAACTTTAATTGTATCACATACTAAATCCTCAGATACACATAGATGTGTTCCTGGACTTTTTGCAGTGTTGTTATTTGATGTAAGTTTTTCTTTCTGGTAGAGCAGATCCACTCTCATTATTCGTCTTTTTTCAAACATTTCTAGACTATGCTTTTATAGTTATAGTGAATTTTAAAATTAACTTTTCATATTTCCAAAAATTTTTCTTCAGGTTTTTGATGAAAAATACATTGTATTTATACAGAGGGCGCAAAAAAAGTATATGCATCTTAAGAAAGGAAAAAACTGTATTAAAATTGTAATACTCAATATAAACCGATACAAAAGATGAATACAAGTCACGTTTGACTTCTGCAATTACAAGAGGTGTTCAAAGTGCATCAGCATCCAGACACTTCTGATTATAGAGAACTACTGCAGGACTTGTTGTGCAAGGCCTCCCGGATCTTCCCTTGTGCACATCACACACAGTACCATGTGCCTCAAACTTATCATGAATGTGTGCAATTGTTAGGTGTATTGGAGGTTCTGTTGCATACTCAAAGTCTCCATTGTCATTGTACTTCCACAACGTTCTCACATTACAAATTACTTCAAAGTACTTCAAAATGTTTTTGCAGTCCTTGAAGAACAACAGTGCTTCTGCCATCTTCTTTGACTGTCATGCCTGTTGCATGGTGAGACTAACATTCATTTGATTAACACCATCTTTTGAGCAAATGTCATACTACACATTGCAACTGCAATCCAATTTAACTTTGAAAGGTAATAAATAGATAACATTGCTGAAAATGTGTATACTTTTTTTTGGCACCCCTGGTACATTAACTTTGGATACATTGTTTTATTTGAACTATTGCATCATCTCATTTGGAACTTAGTATGTTTTTCCATTTAAAAAAATGTTCTATTGTCACTTTGGTAGGCCAAGGCAGGAGAATGTCTTGGACCCAGGAGATAGAGACCAGCCTGGACAACATAGTGAGACTTTGTCTCTACAAAAAATTTAAAAAATTAGCCAGTTATGGTGTTGCACATCTGTAGTCCCAGATACTTGGGAGGCTGAGGCAGAAGGATTTCCTGAGCCCAGGAGGTCAAGGCTGCAGTAAGTTGTGATAGTGACACTACACTCCAGCCTGGGCTACAGAGCGGGACTCCAATGGAAAAAAAAAATGTTATTTTATGTGCTTAAGTGAAATTTTATGGTTTTCCTAATATAGGTTTTATACATTTTTCTACGCATTTTATAGTTTTGGTATCATAAATGGGTTTTTATTATATTTTCTAATTAGTTATTGAAAGGACATAACATGGAGTCTATGTACCCAATGAGCAGCCATTTTAACATTGCTCGGTTTTGTCATGTTTTTCTAGCAGTTCACTTAACTTACCCCCTAATCCACTAGCCAAGGCAGAACTGGTTTCTCAGAGGTAGCTATTGATAATTGTTTTATAACCCCCTCCCCAGCTTGTTTTGTACTAATTTACTTTTCTATTTCAAGTATTTGCCTCCACCCATAAGACCCAAGTTAACCTAATCAGCCCTTCTTGACCTTCATGACACAGACAGACCCCATCACTATGGCAGCAGTCATGCAACTGGCCCACCCATCTGCCTACCTTCCATCACCTGACGTCAGTACCTGTGCTTACCTGCCTTCCATGATGACGTGGAGCAGACCACCACCCAATCACCTTAATGACCTGTCTTCATCAAAAGATGGGAAAGTTTAAAAAGATTCAACCTGAAGTAGTCATTTGCCTTTGCTTTACTAAACTCTGGTGTGGCCATGTGCTATTTGAGCTGTGTCCACTGCCATGTTTCCTAAGATTTGACCCCCCTCTCCTACCTTGGAGTGATGAATCTCCTCTCTCTCTCTCAAGTTACTTTCTCGCCATTGCCTTGCTATACCATGGACTGACCATGTGTTCTTTGAGTTATGACCAAGCCATGTTTTCTTAGCTTTGGCCCTCCCCCCCTACCTTGGGGAGGTGAATCTCCTCTCTCTCTCTCTCTCTCTCTGTCTCTCTCTCTCTCTCTCTCTCTCTCTCTCTCTCGCTATCTCATTTACTTTCTAAATAAATTACATTTTCCAATCTAACTTCTGTGTAATTCTTTGCATCTTATGCATGGCACTAGGTCACACACAACCCTGGTGGGTCTGACCTAACATTTTGGAGGCCTTGCTGGGATTTTTTAACCTAACAGTTATTATCATTATACTGAAAGCAATTTATTTTTGTGTATTCATCATTTATCTTGACTCCTATGATTTTAATAGTTTTTATTTTGCACTTCTCAGTTTCCCAGTTAGACCACCATATATCAGCAAATACATATTATCTTCCTTTTCAATATTTAGCACTTACTTTTTTTTCTTGTCACTTAGGCCTGATAGTGCCAATGATAAATTACTTCCTAAACCTCCATATCTTGCACTTTATATTCAGGTCTGGGTTTTAAATGTTACCTGGATGTTTTCTGGAACCTGAACTCAGCAAGTCCAAAATCAAATACAAACTCTTGATTATCCACACCTACCCAAACTTGTACCTAGTACTCATTTCTTTATTTCTGTTACTCAGGTTCAAATGACTCAATTATTCTAGTTATTCAGGTTCAAAAGCTTAAATCATCCTTGATTTACTCTTTACTTCTTTCCTCCCTTATACTACTTTCATCCAGAAATTTCTCTTCATTTGGTTTCTGTCTGATGGTTCTAACACACATCTCTTCTATTCTAACACCCTCTTCATTCTAGTTTAACAAACTATGATTGAAGCCCCTCTAAATATTATGTACAATATAGAGACACACAAATGTAAATAATCAAAGTTCTTGCTCTTGAGAAGTTCACAAGTAGTGGGTGTGGTTCTTAATCTAACTACACTACAATGAAATAGGTGCTGTATGAACTATATGTACAGTAAATCCTGTGTACGAACCTTCAAGTTGCAAACTGTCAAAGATGTGAATGAGCATTTACATATTCAACCATGAAAATTAGTTCATGTATCTGGTGTACATTGTCATTTGCATGGAAGGTACTGTACTATAAGATTAAAAATGTTTTCTTTATTTTTTGTGTTTGTGTTTTGCGTATTATTTGTGTGAAAAGTATTGTAAACCTATTACAGTATAGTACTATGTAGCTGATTGTGTTAGTTGGGTAACAAGGCTAACTTTTTTGGACTTATGAACAAATTGGACTTACGAACATGCTCTGGGAATGGAACTCATTCATTACTAGGGGAATTACTGTATACTGCACTAATGTAGCCCAGAGAAGGAAGTAATTAGTTCTGTTTCTGCTGAGTCAGAAAGTGTTGACATTTGAACTGAAATGTAAAGGACAAGTATAATTTGTTTTTTTTTTTTCAGGCAGAAAAGGGGAAGAAGAGGAATTTCTGGTAGAGGAAAGCATGAATTTATGTTTATATATTCATGCAATAAGCATTATTGAGTATGTATCAAGCACTGCATTGGAGGTGAGACGTTAAGAAGTTCTTAGTTTTGTGGATGGTCATAATCTGAAAGACACAATCTATAAGTCTAAATCTCTAAAGTCTAATGAATCTCCAAACCATAATAACAGATTTGGAATTAGGTGTAATCAAAGCTTCTAAAAGTGAATCTTGAAGTATTATCAATAAAGTTTTAAAAAATTCAATCGAATGCATTTGGCAGAAAATTCAGATAAGTGAATTGGCTATGCAATACAGCAACAACAAAAGTTTCAGTTTAAAAAATGTGTCATTTGTCTGCATCGGCATTTCTTCCAGCTGATGAAATTCCAGGAGCTTTCAATAAATTAAAGTCACATTTGCCTGAAGAAACCAGCCAAGTTACTGACTGATTTGAAAATAATTATGTGCACAGTAGGATAAGAAGACATCCAACAGTGTTATTTCCGCCAGTGAGTGTATGTGGATGGATTCCCATGTACCCAAAACAACATACGAGCATGGCATAGAATTTAATAGGGAATGCTCATGTTGGTGTATATTGAATTCTAGATAGAAGAATTTCAAAAAGAGCAGTGCCAAGTAGAAAATGAATGTGAACGTGTTCTCTGAGGAGAATTATGCCCTAAAGGGGGGTGGGGAGCAGCTATTTATTGAGATACAAAACTTCAAAATCTAGGGGTTTTTTTACTTTACTTTTTTTTTTTTTTTTTTTTTTTTTTTTTTTTTGAGTCAGAGTCTCACTCTGTCACCCAGGCTGGAGTGCAGTGGTATACTCATGGCCACCGCAGCCTCAACCTGCTGGGCTCAGGTGGTCCTTCCACTTCAGCCTTCCAAGTAGCTGGAACCACAGGTGTGCACCACCATGCCCGGCTAATTTTTTTTTTATTGCGGAAATGAGGTCTTGCCAAATTGCCCAGGCTGATCGCATACCCCTGGGCTCAGGCAATCCTCTCACTTCTGCCTCCCAAAGTGCTGGGGTTACAGGCGCGAGCCACTGCACCTGGCTCAAAATCTAGTTATTGATTATGAAAGTTTGCCATGTCTTATGGACTACCTCTGTGCAGTTATCCATCATCCATCCTTGTAATACACATTTTCATATATAAAATTTCCTTTTCAGCTTTTTTGTTTTGTTTTGTTTTCATTTTTAGTCCCCCCCCCCCTGTTACTTGGTCAGAGTTGGTTTTTTTCAAGAATGTGGTAGGCTTTGTATTTCATCTTCAGATCATTTCCAATACTGGAGGTGTACACTGTATAAAGATTTTTAGAGTTTTAATTCATTTCATGCATTGTTTTTTTGCAAATTTGACTCCATGAAAGTACATTATTACAACACTGACTTTGTGAGCTTTCTGCATGTATGTAAAAACATTGAAACTTCCTCAATAAATAGAAATATCATTTCTGTACATCTGCATTTGTGAAAGATAGTTTGTCGAGATCTCAGCTCTTATGGTAACTGCATATGTGGTAGTAACTTATTTTGGTTTTTGCTAGATCTCATCAAAAGATTTAGATTGTCTGTCATGGTATTTTAGATGAATGCAGTTATATAAGTTATTTCTTTAAGAACACAATTTGTCTGCTTTTAACTATATACCCATGTGACTATTGTTAGCATACCTGAGTGTTCATGATTGCAAAAAATATTATTGCCTATTTTATTGTGTAAAGTAGCCTAAGAAGTGTTCTGTCGCATTTTATATGTTTATCAAATAAATCACCTTTTAAAAATGTAAATAAACATCTTTTAAAATGTTTTACAATTATTTTTCCAGAATTATATTTTCAGGATTTTGATCTTTTGGGATTGTGATTTTTGGGATTTTAGATTTTGGGAATATTGATCTTTCAGGATTTCAGCATTTAAGATTATGGCATTCAGGATTGTGTCTTTTGGGATTATAGCCCAAACCTCTTATAAGAGACATGGACACATACACAAATAATCACACTAAGAAATTAGGTAGAATACAAATTATTCTTTATGACAACAATCAGTTCACTCAGTGAAGATGCCCAAATAACCAAGTATTTAGGTATGGAAACTATATATACACAATGCTAAACTGTCTTAGCCAAATTTGACAAGTATAATATCTCAAAATGTGGTTATTATGGCTGGGTTTGTAGCAGATTTTTTTTCTTCCCTTGAGGCACTTCTCTATTGTCGGATTGGGGTAAAGGGATGGGTTTATATACTAAATGACAGAGTATAGTTCATTTTATTGTTAATTTAATCAGCAAACATTTATTGAGGGCCTATTATGTGCCAGATATTGCTAGACCTTGGAAGTACACCTCGAGATACGACAAAGTTTCTTCCTTTAGTGAGCTACCGATCAAATGGGTTTATTGGCACACAAAAATAAGTCATAATACAAAGAACTAAAAACTATGATAGAATTTTACATCTTATATTATGGGAGAATGCATGAGAGATACTTAGTCCAGCCTTTGCAGAGAAGGTACCAGGGAAGATTTCCTGGAGGTGATATCTGAGTTGAGTGTTAAAAGAATGTATAGGAGGCTGTGTAAGGTGGCTCACACCTGTAATCTCAGTGCTTTGGGAGGCTGAAGTGGGAGGACTGCTTGAGCCCAGTAGTTCAAGACCAACCTGGGCAACATTGTGAGACCCTGCCTCTACAAAAAAAAATATTAAAATGTTAGTCGGGCATGATGGTGCATGCTACTACTACTAGCAGTTCTAGCTACTTGGGAGGTTGAGGCAGGAGTCTCGCATGAACCCAGGAGTTCAAGCTTTCAGTGAGCTATGATTGCACTACTGTACTCCAGCCTGTCCCTAAAAAAAAAGGAATATGTAGGAATTAGGCAGATGAAGGGATGAATGTGACTGAGGCATTCTTAGATAGAAGAACACCAGCCAAAGCAGAGAGATGAAAAGTGGCGTAGTGCAGGTGGAGAACTACAAGCAGTTTGAATTGCCAGAGCATGAAAGTCAAGGCAGAGAATTGTGTGAGGAATTAAGTTAGAGAAGTAAGAGGAGATAAGATCATGGGCAACCT
Organism: Tarsius wallacei; assembly: GCA_963574415.1. Taxonomy (NCBI): domain Eukaryota; kingdom Metazoa; phylum Chordata; class Mammalia; order Primates; family Tarsiidae; genus Tarsius; species Tarsius wallacei. Next base: position 5,515 of record CAUYQG010237318.1, on the reverse strand, counting down.
TGCAGGCCATGTTACAAAGTTTGAACTTCATCCTGCAAGAGAAGGGGAACCCCTGAAAGGCTTTAAGGAGGGAGATTACATAGCCAGCTGTGCATTTTGCAATCATGATGTTAGCTATGTTGAGGATAGATTTGAATGAATAAGTTTATTTTATTTTATTTTTAATTTTTTGAGTCAGAGTCTCACTCTGTTGCCCAGGCTGGAGTGCAGTGGCACACTCACAGCCACACTCACGGCCACCACAGCCTCGACCTACTGGGCTCAGGTGATCCTTCTGCCTCAGCCTTCCAAGTAGCTGGAACCACAGGTATGTCACCACACCCGGCTAATTTTTTGATTTAATGTAGAGATGAGGGCTCACCATGTTGCTCAGGCTGGTCTCGAACCCCTGAGCTTAGGCAATCCTCTTGCCTCTGCTTCCCAAAGTGCTGGGATTACAGGCTTGAGCCACCGTGCCCAGCTTGAATGGATAAGTTTTAAGAAATGATATAGGATTGGCATGAAACCTAACAATTCATGATGTCATCAGGGAGTTGGTTAGTAGGGGCTAGTGTGGTGTCCATTGGAAGAGACCTGGAGGCAAATGACAGAAGCTGAAAACAAAACAGGTTATGACTGAATTGGGAAGGACTTTGATTGCCAAGCTAACTCGGGAGCTTGAATTTTATGTGGTAGGTACCAAGGAACTTAAGATAAATGAATGTCATCACCAGATATGTGTTTTAGGACAATGACTCTGCTACCAGCAAGACGAATTGAAGCTTTAGGGAGAGCTGCATGATATTATCAATGGGGACAATTTCCCAGGGGTTTTTAGAAATTAAGAATAAGTAGCTGGCTGCTTTGGCTCATGTCTGTAATCCCGGCTACTCAGGAGGCCGAGGTGGGAGAATCACTTGAGCCCAGGAGTTTGAGCTCCTGCACACACTGTCTGGGTGACAGAGCGAAACCCTGTGTCTAAAAAAGAAAGAAAATAAGAATAAATAGGGGAACTCTGGGCCTTTTGGGTCTATCCTGTACTTTCTGAATCATAGCAGTATGATCAACTTAATTGTAATCATGTATCATGTAATTAATATCTGTCTGTCCTCACTATACCTTAAACTTTGGGAGAGCTGGAACCATGACTGTTTGGTTCATCATTGCATCCTTACCCTCTCATATGGCGCATGGCACACAAACAATGCACAGTATGTGTTGAATTAATACATTCTTGATCTGTGTGTGTGTTTCACAAGTATAGGTGGGTGGCAGGGTTTCCGGGAGAGTATTTTTCCAGATGACCGTGGGAGTTGCCTGTGGCGAAAGTGCATCACTTATGTGTGAGCTTATCTCCTTTACAAATGGAAGACCCTTTGGGAAGACCAGCCATTCTCCTATTTGCTTTTCTTCTCTACAAAGGATGCCCTGGGTGGCCCTGGATCTCAGCCATGCATAGCTCTACTTAATGTTTCTCTGCTTTCCCTGTTGAGTTATTGTAATTCCATCTGTAATGTCATCTAATACTAAGTGGATACAATTTTGTAGGTCAGGGGATCTGCGGGGCAGTGTCTGGGACTCCCTGGTATTTTGGCTTATGTGAAAGGGGATTGGCTTAGTGGTCCCATCTATATTAGATGTGAAGTTCAAATATCTGTACAAATACTGCTCTATTTGTCAAAAACTGAGTTTTCTGATTTCCCTAGTTATTTTACTTTAGCCAAGGATGACTGGCCTTAGAATCAGAGGGAACTGAAATAGTATGTCTCTAACTAGAAGACAGTAATTCCTGTTTCCACACTATGCACTTAACCACAGTCAGAGTCTTTAAGAAGTAGGTGCAAGAGTAAGGGAATATATTTTGGGGGAAATGTGAGATTAAATGGCTCTCTCTATAGAACTGGAGCTTAGTTTTAATAACTAAGGAGCCTGTCAGGGTAGGGTAGGCAAGGATGAAGGAAAAGGTAAGCAAAGATTTCAGTTGCTGGCATGCTGTGGCTGCAGCCAGGGACTCGGTAAAAGCCTTCCTTCTTCTCGAAAGGTCTATTAGGGTGGAAAACTGGGGGAATTCCAGTAACGGGTTGATGTTCTTAACACTTCAGGGAGTTTCTACTCCAAGATAATTGATATTGTCCAGCATTTTGAAGATGTCTCAGCCAAAGAGAACTTGTCCTTTGCAAGTCTTTACTTTTTTTTTTTTTTTTGCGTTGGAGTCTCACTCTGTTGCCCAGACTGGAGTGCAGTGGTGTGCTCCCGGCCGCTGCAGCCTCGACCTGCTGGGCTCCCGCGATCCTTCTGCCTCCGCCTTCCAAGTAGCCGGAACTACAGGCGCACGCGACCATGCCTGGCTAATTTTTGATTTATTGTAGAGATCAGATCTCACCAAGTGGCCCAGACGGGTCTCGAACCCGTGGACTCAGGCAATCCACTCACCTCGTTCTCCCAAAGTGCTGGGATTACAGGCTGAGTCACCGAGCCCAGCTGCAAGTCTTTGCTTTCAAAAATAAACATCTTGAGTTCATTTTTGTATATGGTGGGAGATAGGGGTCCAGTTTCATTTTTCTGCATATGGCTAGTCAATTTTCCCAGCACCATTTATTGAATAGGGTGTCTTTTTCTCATTGTGTATTTTTGTTGGCTTTGTCAAAGATCAGTTGGTTGTAGGAATGTGGTTTTATTTCTGGGTTTTCTATTCAGTTTTATTGGTCAATCTTTCTATTCTTGTACCAGTAGCATGCAGTTTTAGTTACTATAGCCTTATAGTATACTTTGAAGTCAGGCAGTGTGATGCTCATTGCAGCACTACTCACAATAGCAAAATCACGAAACCAACCTAAGTGCCCACCAACAATTGACTGGATAAAGAAAATGTGGTATATGAAGGGGACCCACAAGAACTGGAATTATCTTTTGGAAGGTGGGTCCCTTGTAGAACAGGCTTCCCCCACTAGGTGTTCTAGGAATCCATTGGCATCGGTGTACCAGCTAGTGTTGTTGTGAGAGGCTGCGTTCAGCTTCAGTGAATTTCTTTTTAGATTATTTTCAACAAGTTTTCCCATTTATGAGCATACCTGTTCACACTGCACTGAGTGTTCAGCAGTTTTTGGTCGGAAAGGGCACAACCCCCATGCCCCACCCTCCCTATTCACTGAATCTCACCCTGAGTACTTTTTTGGGGGGGTTTCCCTGGATGAAAAAGTCCTCAAAGGGATTCCTGACACGGAAGAGGTGAAATCAAAAACAGCAGAATCACTAAAAGGCATCAAAACTGAGTTCAAAAACTGTTTTGAGCAGTAGGAAAAGTGTCTTGATAGGTGAATTGCATCAAATGGAGAGTGCTTTGAAAGTGACTGAAGTTTAAGTTATATACTTATATATAATAAATACACAATTGTTTATAAATAAATTCCTGTTTTTGGGGGGTCTCTCCTCATATATACACCATAGAATACTATGCAGCCTTAAAAAGGAATGGAATCATGTCCTTTGCAGCAACATGGATGGAGCTGGAGATCATTATCCTAAGTGAACTGACTCAGAAACAGAAAAGCAAGCATCATCTCATGTTGTGACTCATATGTGGGAGCTAAGTGGTCACAAATATGGAAATAATAGACACTGGGGACACCAGTAACGGGGGAGGTGGGGAGGACGGTTAGGGTTCAGAAAGTACCTATGGAGTTCAGTGTTCACCGTCTGGGGAATGGGCCACCTGAGACCCAGTCCCTACCACTACACGATGTGTCCATGTAACAAACATGCATGTGTACCCATTGAATCTAAAATAATGATGAGGAAAAAATCTCTGCGTCAGTTCAGGGTACAAGAAGTTCTTCAAGACCAGTGAAACTCTGGCTGGGAAGTTTTGAGGAATCCCATTGATTGACCAGGATGTGTGACACAGGGCAGAGGGCATTAATGGATATTCTGCTTCTCCAAGATACATCTGGAAATGTCTTTTCCATTTATCACTTACCTAAATCCAGACAAGGATGTGCCTAAGAGGTTGAATTTTGGTTAGACCTAGGTTCCTCAGAGCTGGTGTAATGTCAGAAAATAAGGCAAGTTTATGGTAGTTACAGTTAGCATATTGAGGCCACAGTGTTCTAGAAAATTCAGAGCACTATATTTTTCTTCTTTATGAAAGGAACCTGGACATTAGCACAACTTGTTAATCATTTGGGATTACCTCACATTTTGCACCAAAATACATTTCAAATATGTTAAATACTTAAAGGAAGACAAAAACATTAAACTACAGAATAACATGTAGATACATATTCATATCATCAGTATGTAGAAGACCCTTCTAAGCATGAAGGCAAAAACAGAAAACATAAAAGGAAAAAAGTATAGATTTAACTTCATAAAAATATTTAAAATTTTGAAAAGCAAAAAAATAAATAAAATGAAAAGACAAATGGCAAATGAGTTAATATTCTCACTATATATAGCACTTTCACAAATCAATAAGAAAAAATTTAAAAGACCAGTAGAATAATTAGAAAAGATCATAAATAAAAAATTCACAAAACACATAAATCTATCAGAAATGTCAACTTCTCTAGTACTCAATGAAATGCAAATTTTAAAAATTGAGATAACAAGATTTTGCCCAACAGATTGGACAAGTTTAGTACTCACTGTTGCAAGAAAATGGGGGTTGGATGCAGTGGCTCACGCCTGTAATTCCAGTACTTTGGGAGGATAAGGTAAGAGAATTTTTTGAGCCCAGGAGTTTGAGACCAGCCTGGGAAGCATAGTGAGATCTCATCTCTACAAAAAATCAAAAAATGAGCCAGGGGCGTGTGCTTGTAGTTTCAGCTGCTCGGGAATCTGAGGTGGAAGGATCACCTGAGCCCAGGAGGTTGAGACTGGGGTGAGCACTATAGCCTGGGCAACTGAGTGAGACCTGGACTCAAAGAATTTTTGTATCTATAGTTATAAGGAATATTGGTCCATAGTTTTTTTTTCTTTTTGTACTCTATTTAGCTATGTAGCAAGGAAATAAAATGATTTGGGAAATATCCCCCTTCTCTTCTATTTTCCAGAAAAATTCTTTTTGTAGAATTGGTGTATAATTGGTCTATATATGTATACATACATATATATCTTAACAAAGACTACAGGTGTTTTTGTTTTACCAGTTTTAGTGAAGTATATACTCTTTTTACCTCCCTTTATGTTCATTTACATTTCCCCATTACAATATATTTATCTCTATTTCCTTGACAAACATTTAGAACGACATCAGATGGCATTATAGTTGTTTTGCTTCAACCATCCAACATAATTTGGAAGACCCAAGAGCAGAAGAACATTTTACTTACCCATGTTTTTGCTTAACATATTCTTTTTTCCTTTCTGATGTTCCATGATTTCTTTAAAAAATTATTTCCTTTTCATTTAGAGAACTTTTTTTTTTTTGAGTTGGAGTCTCACTCTGTCGCCCAGACTGGAGTGCAGTGGCTGCTCCCGGCCACTGCAGCCTCGACCTGCTGGGCTCCGGCGATCCTTCCGCCTCAGCCTTCCAAGT
>CAUYQG010237304.1:0-14963 GCA_963574415.1 Tarsius wallacei | reverse complement strand
TTTTTTTTTTTTTGAGTTGGAGTCTCACTCAGTCTCCCAGACTGGAGTGCAGTGGCCGCTCCCGGCCACCGCAGCCTCGACCTGCTGGGCTCCGGCGATCTTCCGCCTCAGCCTCCCAAGTAGCTGGAGCTACAGGTGCGTGCTACCACACCCGGCTAGTTTTTTTATTTATTGTAGAGATGAGGTCTCGCCAAGTTGCCAGGCGGGTCTCAAACCCACGGGCTCAGGCAATCCACTCACCTCAGCCTCCCAAGGCGCAGGATTACAGGCTGAGCCACCGAGCCCGGCGTGTCCCTACTTTTAAGTTGAAAAAATGAGGATCAGAGCAATTACTTGAATGATAAGTAGGAGCTTCCTAGCTGGATGTTAGAAAGTAGGAGAGGAGGGGTAGCCCTCCAGGCACAAGGGAGAGTATTCAGGGGTAAGGAAGATTCAAAGAGGTTTTTTAAACTAAAAACTAATTCATAGCTGAGCAAGTACTTATAGTTCCAGCTACTCGGGAGGCTGAAGCAGGAGGATTGCTTGAGCCCAGCAATTCAAATTCAGCCTAGGCCACATAGTAAGACCTTGTGCCTAAAACAACTCAATTAAACTAATTAAATATGACTCAAAATGGAGTGGGAGGGGCTAGACACAGTGGCTCACTCCTGTAATCCCAGCACTTTGGGAGACTGAGGCAGGAGGATCACTTCTCAGGAGTTCGAGACCAACCTGGGCAACATAGAAAGACCCCATCTCTTAAAAAAAAAAAAATCAAAAAAATTAGCCAGGCATGGTGACACCTGTAGTCCCAGCTACTCAGGAGGCTGAGGAGGGAGGATCATTTGAGCCCAGGAAGCCAAGGCTGTGGTGAGCTGTGATTGTGCCACTACACTCCAGCCTGGGTGATAGAGCAAGACCCTGACTCAAAACAATAAAAATGGAGTAGCAGGTGTGGTAGGAAATAGGGCAGCACTGAGGACAGCCTTGTGTGCCAAGCTGAGATGTGCTGGCTTCACTCTGACGTCAGAGAAAAGCTTTTGAAGGTTTTTGAACAAAGGTTTAATATTTTCAAATACACATGTTACAAAGTTCCTTCTGATATTACATTTCTTTAAAAAATGAGTAGAGGGAACTGAAAGTAAGAACTTAGGACCGCCCAGCTGAGGAGCTCCTGGAAAGTCCCACCATTCAACAGCCAGAAGAATGAGGGCAGCAGCAGGTCAAGAGACGTGGGTGGGGGCAGGTCATGATTAACAAATTTTGCAAATGTCCAGTTGTGACGCCTGCATGACACTGGGGTTGGGGGGACACAATATGCAGCCGGAGAACGAAACCTAAAGTTCATGAACAGAAAAGTGACTACACCTAACAAAACAGAAAATGCCTAAAAGTTTTGACTCATTAATTCCTCTTATAGATATCCATCTCAAAGGAAATATACAGTCATAAAATTGTATACACAGACAAACTTTTTGTAGAGTTGTCTGTAATATTGAAAAAGTAGAAACTTACCCCAAAATTCATTATGTGATGAGTGGCTAAGTAAATTATGGTAACGCATACTATGGAATATTATGCCTCAGTTTATAGATTCTATATATATATATCAGCAAATTAAGTAGTTTAAAATATTAAATAGAGTGTAGTACATATATAACAGGCAAAATGTATGTGTCTCCATTCACATAACTGATATAAACACCAACTAGGTAAGCATTCAAGACAAAATATAACAGAAAGGGAGTAATCCATTAGTCCATGATGAACAACCAATATATGTTCACAAAGTTCTGATACTTCCTTAGATGGGTGAGTGGACAGACGGACGGTTGAATGGATGGATGAATGGATGGACGGACAGATAGACAGATGGTTGATGGATGGATGAAAAAACAGATGGATGGATGGACCAACGAATGGATGGATGGATGCACAGACAGATGGATGGATGGACAGATGGATGGATAGATTAATGGCCAGATAGGTGAATGGACAGACTATATGACAATCTATTGTTATAACAAAATGTCTGGGTGGTTGTTCATCAGACTCTTGTAAATGGCCCTCTCAGAAATGGGCTGCAAAGAAACTTTCTATTTTTACTCTGTCTGTATTATAACACGCCTACACTAAGCATGTGTTACTTTTGTAATAAAAAGTTCGTGAGGCCAGGCACAGTGGCTCACACCTATAATCCCAGGACTTTGGGAGGCCAAGATGGGAGAGTTGTTTGAGGCCAGGAGTTCAAGACCTGCCTGGGCAACACATAGCAAGACCCTGTCTCTAAATAAATTTTTTTACAAGTTCATGAGCAACATCTGAATGTGAGGCCTGTTTGGAAAGGCATCTGTCTATAGGTTGAAATGAAAGATATACAAGAGATCCCAGGGAGTATAGAAACATTTAGTATAAAAAAGGAAACCAGTGGTGAAATCCCCAAACCACAAAAAGAGACACTAATGCGGGATCCAGGGAAGAGGAAGCTAGAACATTAGCAGGAAAGACTGAGCAGTGACCTGGGAACAAGAGAGAAGACGACTTTCAAAGAAGAAGTGAGAAATGAATTAAAGGCAGCAGATATCAGCTAAGATAAGGGCTGGGAAGGATCTAGAAGAGTTGGAATCAGAATCACTGGGAGTCAGTGGGTGCTTGTACCCTGGGCCTGCGTGGCTTCATGTGCTTATCCTGGAGCTCTCTCCCAGCTCCTTCACACCCATGCCCACACGTCATTTAGGACCCACTCCAATGTCACCTACTTGACAGGCAGGCCCTCACCATCACTCCAGTTTCTCTTACTGCAACTATACTAAAAATAAAATCCAATCTCCCCTATTGATCGGACAGACCCCCTTTTGGCCCAGAGGACACAGAAAAATCTTTAAAAAATGAGTTCCCGGACATGATGGGATGGGAGGTCAGGCAGGCCTCATCAACCCCCTCTCTTTTGTGGTTTAGACACAACAACTGACCAGTATTCATGTTAAAATAGAGATCGTAAGACTGACAGGACAGACTCTGTGGCAATAAGATACCAAATTATAAACCAAAGGCCATGCCAGACAAGGGTTAAGTCATGTACCCTACACTTGAGGAATAAACTATGTTCCAACTGCCATGGTGTTTATTTTTCTCTAGCAGCTAAACAAACACTGACCTTGAGATAAGCAATACTGAAACAATTTGCAGCTCCACCAAACCTGACTAACTGATCCCCTGCTACACCAGCCATAACTACAGTTTTCACTGGACAAGAGACTGATTTCAGTGACTTTTTCCTGATAAGAGACTATTGACCATGGACTGGTTCTGGCCAATTTGCAGAGGCTGTACACCTGAGTGCCTTCGCGTCCTGAAGAGACTTTCTGCCATCTAAGGTCTAAAATGTAATATGTTTACATGTTAAGTCTCCACCTCAAAGTAAACAGGTCATATGTAACATGCATGTTTGTTCAACACACATGTGTCAAGACCTCCTTCATGAATATTCATAGCCCCTCCCATAACCTGCTGAATATTCATGTTTAACCAACCTGGTCAGCATAAAACTTCCACCTCAACCCTCCTTCTTCGAAGTGTCTGTCTCTAGTCTCTGCTGGAGGCTGTGATTTCCAGCCCGTGGGATGACCACCTTGCAGGTTGCAACCCCTTACAAGAAATAAAGTCTCATCTCCTTTTTTAAATGTATAAATCGTTGAGGTTTTTAAGTTAACATCATACATATAGTGCACATTGTTTTGTTTGTCTATTGCCTATCACTCTCTCCCTTTAAGAAAGTTTGTGGAAATGATAGAGTAGGCAGGTTAGGCTAGGAAAACTTCAGGACTATAGGAAAGTTCCAAGATCACTGAAGCCTGCAGCAGTGTTGCAAAACCACACATACAAGCAAGCGGCCTTAGCTATAGGAAGCATCACACTTGCCTAACCATTAGATTTATCAAATACACCTGCAGCACTGTAGTCCATCTATCCAGGATGTTTGCAGTCAAGAGCCAACCACCCAGGCAGGAACCAGCCTAGAGACCCCTAGGCTGCACATCAACAGCCAAGGTTGACCTAAGATAACCATGACCTACTTTCACCCATTATACACTCACTATACATTCACTATAATATCATTTGCATTGTGGTTTTACAAAAATCTCCACTTATCAGGGTGCTATCACAGTCCTGATGTGACCCTATAATGCCTAAAACTCCTCCCCGCAATAAGAGGGACAAGTAACAGAAACACAGCCCTAAGACCACCCATTTCTAGGAAAAGCCCACCCTAAACCCACTCCTCAGCACACATAAGAATAAAAGTAGGCTGGGTGTGGCGGCTTATGCCTATAATCCCAGCACTTTGGGAGGCCGAGGTAAGAGGATTGCCTGAGTCCAGGGGTTTGAGATCAGTCTGGGCAACTTGGTAAGACCTCATCTCTACAATAAATCAGAAAAATTAGCTGGGCATGTAGCACACACCTGTAGTTCCAGCTACTTGGAACGCTGAGATGGAAGGATCACCTGAGCCCAGTAGGTCAAGGCTGCAGGGGCCGGGAGTGTGCCACTGCTCTCCAGCCTGGGCAACAGAGTGAGACTCTAACTCAAAAAATAAAAAAAGGAATAAAAGTAATAGCTCACAATAGTTGGGGCAGAAGCAGCAGTTTTCTGTAGGCTGCTTCTGCCCGCTCCCCTCTCTTGGGCATGTACTCTTCTCTGCTTAATAAAGCTACTTGTTATCCCACTCCTCTGTGTGTCCATTTGTGAGTTCATTCCAAATGTGAGCACAAGAACCTGTCATTGACCATCTCATGCCGGGAGCAGCACTCCTTCTCCTGGTAACAAAAATAGGGTCTTGGTCTGTTTTACTTGCTGCTGCCATCAGCACCCAAAAGATCCCCCAGAGTGCCTGGAAAATAAAGAGGCCAAGTAACATCTGTTGAACAAACTGCTGTGGAAGAGGAATAACCCAGGGGAGGAAGCATAGATATCACATGCAGACATAACTCTCAGAGGGAGCCATGGTGAGAGCTGAGGACAGGTTGATGAGCAAGTCCAAGGAAGGATCAGAGCTCTGTGAACATATCCTGGTTGTTAGTTATGGATCAATGTGTTACTCCTCAGAAAAGACCCTTCCTGCTGTATTTTGTCTTTGGTGCTCATCTGGTCGGTATCTCTATCAGTAATGTGAATGGAGACATTTAGTTTGCTTGTTGGATGTGTAGATAATATTGACAGAATCAAGGTTCAAAAATGCCTAGATGGGGGGGGGGGAATGCCTAGACAAGGCCAGGTGCAGCTCACACTTGTAATCTGGCACTTTGGGAGGCTGAGGTAGGAAAATTGCCTGAGCACAGAATTTCAAGACCAGCCTGGGCAACCTAGTGAGAAATAATCTTTACGAAAAATTCAAAAAATTAGCCAGGCATGGTGGTGAGCACCTGTAATCCCAGCTACTCAGGAGGTTGAGGCGGGAGGATCGCCTGGGCCTAGGAGGTCCATGCGGTGGTGAGCCATGATCGTGCCACTGCACTCTAGCCTGGGCAACAGAGAAAGACATCAACTAAAAAATAAAATTTTTAAAAATGCCTAGACAATGGGTCAAAAGAAATGTAAGCTACAGTCTGGAGCACTAAATGTGAAGCCCTGTGTATAGGTTGAAAGCCAGAAGGAGAAATCCTACAGGGACACTAGCCACACATCCTAAGGCAGTGCACTGGGCATTCCAGGCAGCCACAGGTGGGGCCACACAGGCATGTCTGCATGGGGTTTCACCATCTTCTTTTTTTTTCTTGGATGAGAAAGCAGAAGTTTATTAAGAAGACAAAAAATCTCCCAAGTGGGAGAGAACCCGAAAGACGGTTGCCCGGGTTTCACCATCTTCTATCTCAGCATACTGGAGCAAAGGTATGAGGTGCCCTGAACCTTATTCTCTCCTCTTTAAACTGGAGACATGGATGCATACTTTGGATTGTCTTTATGAGGCCAACAGAGATACCCATGTAAAGAACAGGGAAGAACATGAGACAGGGTAAAGGCATTATCATTAGTAGGTATTCCACATCTTTATATCCTGCACAATTCCAACATGAACCAAAAATCCTATGTGACTGCCAAAAGCATAAGGAAACCACAGGCTCCCCCAGCGAATGCATAGTGCCCTGCCACAGAAGGAAGGGCTCCACCATGTGCCTTCAGGTCAGACATAGTGCCCTGCTGCAACAGGAAGGGCCCCAAAATGCATCTTCAGGTGAGGCATAGCCCCTGCCACAAGAGGAAGGGCCCTACCTCATGCCCTCAAGTGAGGCACAGCGCCCTTCTACAGGAGGAATGCCCCACCATAGGCCTTCAGGACAGGTATAGTACCCTGCCATAGGAGGAAGGGTTCTGCCATGTGCCTTCAAGTGAGGCATAGTATCTTCCCACAGAGGCAGTATTCCACTATGTGCCTTCAAGTCAGGACATTGCATTTCAAAGAAAACACCAACAAACCCACCCTTCCCTAGCAGAGCATGTCTGAGTGGGTGAGGGTGGGAGCCTTGTCATAGCTGAGGATTTAGAAGCACTACGTAAGACAAAAAGACCCAGGGTATGAGGGGTATCTTGAGGATGGAATTAGAGTGGCTCCTCAAAGCTCCATTATCTTCTCAAAGCCCCATTAACTTAAGTGAAACAGCTCTGAAACAGAAAGTCTCACTCATAAGTGGGAGCTAAATAATGTATACATGAACATAGTGGAATAACAGACTCTGGAGACCCAGAAGGATGGGGCAGGGCAGGGCAGGGGAGTGAGGGATGAGAAATTACTCACTGGGTACAATCTACACTGTTCAGGTGATAGTTACACTAAATGCCCAGACTTCACCAGTAGGCAAGACATCCGTGTAACAAAACCGCACATGTGCCCTCTACATATATACCCCAAAAAAGCTATTAGGATATTATTGGAACAATTTGTGAAATTTGAATAAAAATTATGAATCAGGTAAAAAAAATAAACTAAAAAACTCCCAGGACAAGGACTAATGCACAGAAATCAGAGAAGGAACTGTAGCAGTATAAGAGTTCTCCCCTAGTGAAGATGCCACACTGTGTGTGCAATAACATGTGTGTTTGGAAGTGTTCACACACAAAACAGGTGACCATCCATGCAAGTGTCCTAGAAGCAAGTTTTTCAATCAGTAGGGAATTGGGCTGCACAGTCTCTAATCTCTCTCCCAACTCTAAGAAACCCCAATTCTACAATCATAAATTAGTATAAATTACCTTACCAGCAGTAGCATATATGACAGGTAGCCAGTGCTTCGAACCACTTCTGATATTGTTAGCTCCATTCTCCACCTTCAACACCATCTGATTAGACTTTTTCAGGCTAACCCCCATCCACATTTTCCAAATTATTCACCTCTGAAGAGAAGCTGTTTTTCTGTGGAGACACCCACCAAGACTCACCCCAACTTCTGCAGGTTACACTGTGGATTCTTGGCTTCTTTGCATAAGATTCCAACTCCAGCATCTCCCAAGGTGTTTTCCCCCACATAGAGTCTGGTCAGGGATTGGTTGGTGACCAGGACTGATGCAAGATCCTTACAACACGCGGATGTGAGACAGCAGCTGACCAACCTTCCGTAGAGAGGGCAGAACATCATAGTCATGTCTCTCACTATGCTCTGTGAACTAGGGGGGGCCACCTGTACCTGCCACTGCCTCTGTTCCAGTCTACACATGGGAAGGGTGTGGATCCAAGCACTATGTCGACTTTATTTATTTATTTAATTTTTGAGTCAGAGTCTCACTGTCACCCAGGCTGGAGTGCAATGGCATGCTCATGGCCACTGCAGCCTCAACCTGCTGGGCTCAGGCAATCCTTCCACCTCAGCGTTCCAAGTACCTGAAACTACAGGCACATGCCAACACGCCTGGCTAATTTTTATTTTTTTATTTTTTTACTTATTAGAGATGAGGTCTCACCGAGTTGTCCAGGCTGACCTTGAACCCATAGACTCACGCAATCCTCTCACCTCAGCCTCCCAAAGTGCTGGGATTATAGGTGTGAGCCACTACACCTGGATTATGTCAATTTTAGATTTCCTTTTCTATTTGATAGAATGACAAGTAACCACCTCCCATGCTCATCCCAGCAAGACATCTTTCCAGCTCCCTGTATTTATTTGTAGTGTGGTAAAAATATGCGTAAGATAAAATTGATCAGTTTAACCATCTTTAAGTGAAAAATTCAATAGCCTTAAGTATATTGACATTGTTGCACAACTGTAGCTACCTTCCATCTCCAGAACTCTTTCCATCTTGCAAAACTGAAACTCTGTATCTATTAAACAGCTCCCATTTCCCCTCCTCCAGCCCAGGCAACCACCATTCTACTTTCTGTCTGTATGAATCTGACTATCCTGTGTGCCTTATGTAAGTGAGATCATACAGTATCTGCCCTTTAGTGCCTTGCTTATCTCACTCAGGATAATGTGCTCAAGGTTCATCCATATTGTAGCATGTATCTGAATTCCTTTTAAAGATGTTACATATGTGGCTGAGCTCAGTGGCTCAGCCTGTAATTCCAGCACTCTGGGAGGCTGAGGCGAGTGGATTGCCTGAACTCCTGGGTTTGAGACCCACCTGGGCAACTTGGTGAGACCTTGTCTCTACAATAAATCAAAAATTAGCTGGGCATAGTAGCATGCGCCTGTAGTTTCAGCTACTTGGAAAGCTGAGGCAGAAGGATCGCTGGAGCCCAGCAGGTCAAGGCTGTGGTGGCCAGGAGCGTGCCACTGCACTCCAGTCTGAATGACAGAGTGAGACTCCCACTCAAAAAAAAAAAAAAGATGTATGTATGTAATAGCACTTTTTTAATCCATTCTTCCATTAGTGGATATTTGGGTTACATCTACTGTTTAGCTATTGTTAATAATGCTGCTATGGACGTTGGTGTAATAATACGTGTTTGATTCTCTTGCAAATATACCCAGAAGTGGAATGGCTAGCTCCAACAGTAATTCTATGTTTAATCTTCTGAGCAATCACCATACTGTTTCCTATAGTGGCTGTACCATTTTACATTCTCACCAACAATGCGTCAGGGTTTCAATTTCTCCACATCCTTGTCAACACTTGTTTTCTAGTTTTCTTATTTATTTGTTTTTGTTTTATAATAACCATCCTAATGGGTGTGAATTCACCCTACCATTTTTTTTCAAGTCGAGGTCTCACTCTGTCACCCAGGCTAGAGTACAGTGGCACAATCAGAGCTCACTGCAGCCTCAACCTCCTGGACTCAGGTAATCCCTCCACTTTGACTTGAGTATCTAGGACTACAGGCATGCACCACCACGTCTGGCTATTTTTTTTTTTTTCTTATTTTTGGAGAGACTAGGTCTCACTGTTGCCCAAGCTGGTCTTGAACTCCTGGGCTCAAACAATCCTCCCCCCTCACACCTAGGCCTCCCAAAGTGTTAGGATTATAGGTGTAAGCTACCACACCTGGTGACTCCCTATCATTTTTTAAGCACTTTTCTCTGTTCTTCTTCAAAACTCACATCTCCCAGAAGTCTTCTGTGGAGGCTGTGGACACCAAGTATCTGCACTACTTTAGTACTATGTTTCCTATTCAGTGATGGCTTGTCAGGATGTTCCAAGCTCTTCTAAAGCAGTGCATTACACCAGGTTTATTTTTCCCTCAGCCAGGCTAAAGTGCCTTAAAGGTGGATGTCCCTTTTATTATCTATGCTCCTTGTCAGGACTTAGTATATGGCTTTCCCCATAGCAAACACTAACAGAAGGAATTACCAACAGACACCCAGACATAAGCCCAGAAAGTCTTATGTCTTCACACTAAAACCCCAGCCCCTGGTGCCTCTTTGGAGCCAGAGCTCCCATGCATGCCCATGAGCAGATCCTCACAGGAAGCACATTGGACTCACCAGAGCTTTTTCAGGTTGCAGAAGAGATGCTTCAGCCCCACACACAGGAGACGGATCCCAAAGTCCCCCAGGGCATTGTCACTCAGGTCCAATTCCACCAGCTTCTGGTTGTTGCTCAGGACCAGGGAGATGTCAAAGCAGCACTGATGGGAAAGGCCGCAGCGGCCCAGCCTTGGCACAAGTGCAGAGGATAGAGTCAATGTCAGAACACAGCCTGCCTCTCTACCATTGCCTCTTGACCCATGTGGGGTTTCTATGCCAGGGATAGGCACGTGTGATCTTGTGTTGCAAAGGGAAAATGTCAACAAGGTTTCATGGAAATATCATCCAATCAGAGAGCTCCCGAAGACAACCCAGGACACACTGGGGAGTGGCTCCCAAGCCCCACAGCAGCGCAAAGTACAGTCAATGAATTCCTGAATGGTCACATCTTACCCAGTAGGTCACCTCTCATCCCTCATCCTTCCCACCTTCCCATCCTTCTGCATCTCCCGTGCCCTGTTACTCCATACCCTCTGTCCACATGTACCATTATTTAGCTTTCTCCCAAAAGTGAGAACATGCCATATTTGACTTCCTGTTTCTGTAAATAGTGCAAGGTTGCTGGGCATGGTGGCTCACATCTGTAATTCCAGCAATTTGGGAGGTTGAGGCAGGAGGATTTCTTGAGCCTGGAAGTTTAAGACCAGCCTAGGCAACATAGCACGACCTTGTCTCTAAAAATATATATATATATTTTTTCAATGAGTCGAGCATTGTGGCATGCACCTCTAGCCCCAGCTACTCAGGAAGCTGAGGTGGGAGGCTCACCCAAGCCTGGGAAATTGAGGCTGTGACGAGCCATGATCACGTCACTGTACTCCAGCCTAGGTAACAGAGTGAGACACTGACTCAAAATAAAATTTTTTTTTAAATAGTGCCATGGCATTGTGACCACCCTCAAATGCATGAATTGTGAGCCTGTCTTGCAAGTGGAAAGGTGTTGAGCTTGTGGTTCCCCTTCTGCACCATGGGTCCACAAGCTGATGCAGCTCACATGGGTACCACCAGTGCTAGGATTGTACTCACCCACTTCTTGTCTTTGCCAACATTACCTACTTCCTATTTGAAGATGGAATCCTAGCCCTCCATCCACACTGAGGAGCAAGCAACTATGACTCCTGATTTGTTTTACAATTGCACATGCACATACATACACACACATCACTACCACCATCACCATCACCACCACAACCAACAAAAACAATGTGTCCCTGTCATGGGGCAAGAGCAACATTCCAGCTCCTTCCCAACTCATGGGTCCTAAAGCCCACTGGACCATCTTCCTTTCTTCCTCATCTTCATACCAACTACAGGCAAATGAACAAGTTCTCCACTTTTCTGCAAATACCTCCTTATCATCATGCTTCCCACCTATATTTCACTTTCTGGATTAACAAAGGGGATCCCGCAGGGGGCAATGGGAAGGCGTGGTGGGATGAAGCAGGAGAAGCAAGGTGAAATGCCCCCAGACAGCCAGGGCCTTGATGGCAAGAGGAGGATTTGTAATTCAGCAAAAGAGCAAAGAGGGGCCAGGTGCAGTGGCCCATGCCTGTAATCCCGGTACTTTGGGAAGCTGAGGCAGGAGGATCACTTGAAGCCAGGAGCTGAAGACCAGCCTGGGCAACATAGGCAGATCTTGTCTCTACAAAAATATTTTTTAGAAAATTAGTTGTATTAGCACACGCCTGTAGTCCTAGTGACTCGGGGGGGATCCCTTGAGCCCAAGATTTCAAGGCTGCAGGGAGCCACAATCTTGCCACTACACTCCAGCCTGGATGACATAGTGAGATGCCATCCTTTTAAATACAATTTTTTATAAAGTGCAAAAAGAAAGTCGGGTGCGGTGGTTCAAGCCTGTAATCCCAGCACTTTGGGAGGCCAAGGCAAGAGGATTGCCTAAGCTCAGGGGTTCGAGACCAGCCTGGGCAACTTGGTGAGACCTCATCTCTACAATAAATCACAAAAACTAGCTGGGCATGGTGGTGTGCATCTGTAGTTCCAGCTATGTGGAAGGCTGAAGTGGAAGGATTGCCTGAACCCAGCAGGTCAAGGATGCAGTGGCCGTGAGCATGCCGCTGCACTCCAGCCTGGGCAACAGAGTGAGACTCCAACTCAAAAAAAGAAAAGAAAAGAAAATGCAAAGACAAGGCATTTGGGCAAGGGGATGGCACAATAAAATTAGTGTTTTCTAAATGATCCTCTGACTTTTATGTGGAGAATGGCTTGATAGAGGCAAAAGCAGATGCAGGGAGATCAACCAGCCAAAATCATTCAGTACGTATGTCTGAGCACTAACGTGTACTAACGTGCCTGCCCATATGTGGCAAAGATGATGGCAAGGCAAGCACACAGGAACCTATCCTCATGACTCAGATGGTCCAGGAGGTCATCAAAGAGTCTAGGCGAGTGGTGGTAGTGACTGGGCCGGGGCTGGTAGGGTGAGGATGTGGACAATGGCCGGTGCTATAGGCAGAATGGACAAGCTCAGGGACGGGCAGATATAACAAGCAAGAGAGGGAGGAATGAGAATGTCCTAGGGTGAGGCTTTAACATTAGCTGGGTGGTTCCTCAGAATCCCAGATGCCCACACACATCCTCAAGCAAGAGCAAGAGCTGGGGAGGACCCACACCTGTGAGCCCAGCATGGAATGTGGGAGCTGATTCAGGTACGTTATTAATGACACCATAGGACAGACTCTGTGACACTGCAACCAGTACCAAGCGTTTTAGGCTCTAGTGATGAAGCCCTCCGCCCTCATCCGCAAGCATGACCCAAGAGGAAATGGAAGACACCGAAGGCCGTCTATTTGTTGACTTCCTTTTCAGTCTCCCCGTCACCCTTCTCCATCAAAAACTTCCCAAACAACTGGCCTCTAGCCCATCCTGCTTCCCTCATTTGTTCTAGACTGAATTGTGTCCCCCTCAAAATTTATACGTGGAAACCCTAACCCCAGGACCTCCTAAAGCAACTGTTCTTGGAAATGGGACCTTTAAGGAGGTAATTAAGGTAAAATGAGGTTATTAATGTGGGCCCTACTCCATTGCAGTTGGTGTCCTCACAAGAAGAGATGAGGACACAGATACACTCAGGGAGAAGACCATGTGAAGGTGACCCCACAGGAGAAGGTGACCCCAGGGAGCCAGGGGAGGCCACAGAAGAAACCAGTCTTGCCGACATCTCAGAACTGAGAAATAAAATTCTGTTGCTTAAGCCACTCAGTCTGTAGTGCTTTGTCACAGCAGCCCTGGGAAACCAATGCACCACCGACTGCCCTTAAGATCTTTCTCCAGTGACTGTCTCTCTCTGTCTTCCTCCCTCTTACATACATGTACACAAGTGTGTATGCACACACACAGATGCACATGGACACACACGCGATGCACATGCATACATGCACACACAGGTGCACATGCACCGATGTTCACACGTACATACACTGATACACAACACACAATTGTAACACAGGTACACACACTGATATACAAGCACACCTGCACGTGCATACATGCACATATACATGCACATACATGAACAAAACACGCACACATATATACACACTGATGCACCCACATGTGCACACACATACACACACTGATGCACATGCACACACACTGGGTGCACACACACAGGCCCTCACCACAGTCTCTGAATATTGCAGTCCGGATGCTGGAGCGTTTCACACAATACCCTCATCCCAGGGTCCCCCAGGGTGTTGTCACTGAGGTCCAGTTCCGTCAGGCTCTGGTTGGTGCTCAGAACGGAGAAGAGGCCCCGGCAAAAGCTGGAAGTGAGATAGTGGTTCGCCAGCCTGGAAATTGGGTGGAGAGAAAAGGACATCAACGTAACAAGATGAAGTTCAGGGCCCAGGTCAGAGAAAGGCCTCCCAGGGATAGGAATTGGGTCACAAAACCAAAACTCATTCCTGGAGGAGCACAGGAGCCAGGTGAGCATGGGTCTGGGTGGCCCCATGTACTTCACAACAGAAAAAGCAAGCCGGTGAGTCTAGTTGATTGTGAGTGTCCTCCGTCTCCTACTCCCAGTGTCCTTCTCTGCCCTCCCTCATGACCCCTGTCCTGCCCACGGCCCTGGACCTTCCAGACAGCAGTCCTCACCTGGCTGAACAGCAGCCTCAGTGGTGCTCCCCAAAATCCCAAGGCCAGGCCACATTTGTGGGGAAAGTGCAGTGACATGATCATAGCTCACTGGAGCTCAGCCTCAGACTCTTGGACTAAAGCAATCCTCCCACCTCAGCCTCCTGAGTAGCTAGGATGACAAGTGTGTGCCACCACATCTGGCTAAAATTTTTTTAATGTTTTTAGAGGAAGGGTCTTGCTTTGTTGCCAAGACTGGTCTTGAACTCCTGGGCTCAAGCGATCCTCCCGCTTCAACCTAATGAGTAGCTAGGACTACAGGCATGCGCCACAGTACCTGGCTGTGTGATTACTTTTAAAACTTCCAGGTGACTCCGACATGCAGTCACATTTGAATCGCCTGTGGCTCTTGCTCAGCTGCAGAATCTTACTCCCCAGGTCCGGGGCTAGGTCTGTACTTCTTTCAGAGCCTGTAGACACCCCTGCTGCTAGTTCTCAAAAGATTCTGGAAAATACAAAGTCAGCTCCAGCAGTCTGAGGAAGGTGGCTGTCATCAAGAGAGACAGATGTCATGCTTCTTATCTGGAGCTTGAGACAGAGTTTCTGCAAGCCTTCCTCACAGCTGTGTGACCTTGACCAGGTCTCCTGTCCTGTCCCCTGTACCTTGTGCTTGGGGCCCTAATGACCAGTCTGCCTCCTTTTCTCCCTCTCTCTCCCTTTCTCTCTTCTCCCCCACCCCCTTCTCTCTTTCCCTTTCCCTCTCTCTCTCTCCTTGCTCTTTCTTTCTTCCCCTATTTCTCTCTCTCCTCTTTCTCCCCTCTCTTTCTCCTGTCTCTTTCTCTCCCCCCCAATCTCTCCCTCTCTCCTCTCTTTCTCCCTTTCTTCTCCTCTCTCTCTCTCTTCTCTCTTCTCTCCCTCTCTCTTTTCCCCCTCTCT
>CAUYQG010237298.1:0-20106 GCA_963574415.1 Tarsius wallacei | reverse complement strand
TGTCCCAGATGGATTGCAGGTCATTACAAGAACTGGCCACTCTGGCTATTGTATTAGCTGAAAATTCTGGAATCAATAATTGTTTTACAAACTGTTAAAAAGATGATGTGGAAAATGAAAAGAAATGGTACCCACAGTCTTAACTTCCCACATAATTGTAGCAAGAATATTAATGTCTGTATATTGTTGCACAATTACCTTCGTTAGAGGTTTAACTCAGAGATTCATAAAAGTTGCCATCAATAAACAAATGTCCATATAATAATAATATCATGATAATGAAATTCAAATTAAATCTTGAAGAGAGTCAAAGATTATTAGATAAGTTTGAGACAAACCTGGATAATAATTAAAATAAAATACAAAAGTCTTAAATATAAGACAGGAAGGGGTTGTGAGAAACAAAATAGTAATTTATTTACAAAACGATGATTCATTACTTCATTTCCTGGTTCTTCCTCTCTCGGTGGGGTTTTTCTTTCAGTGTGCTTTCCTTGGTGGGTATGGAAATTCAATTATACCCCAGAAACATGTGTTTTACTTTAAAAAGAAAAACAGAAACCGATCGAACTTTACCTTATTTGCAAAAAATTATTGTTTAGGCAACAACCAGAAAAGTGATAGTACTCAGTCAGTTAGGAACCAGCAGAGAAATTTGCACTTCAGGACACAAATATATTGACTGTGACTGTCTTTGTGTATCTGCTTACCAGAGAAACACCTGTTCTTTGAAGAACAATATTAAGAAGAAGTGCTTCACCTCATGGATCTCTGAGTCTCCTTTTGTGTTTTAACAATGAATCTGAGTAGGATGGTTCTATCTCTCACAGACACGGACAGATGAATTCACCCATTCAAAATGTTTGCAGAAAAACTTACTGAATCTAAAAGCACACTCTTTTTAACGTAACTACTTTATTTATTTACCTATTTGTTTATTTGTTTATTTAAGGGTATGTAAACACTTACACAAGGAACATAGATTGTCAAAATGCCTGGAAAGAAAACATTAGATGTTACTTGTGAAAATAAAGAGAAAGCAACAATGTGTATGTTGGAAGACCCTTTGTGTAATAAATACCAGAATTAGTTTTGATCATTTCTGTCAGTTTATGTAACAAGATGTGTTGGGAGTTCAGCAAATTCAACAAATAGCTCTGGAGTTGTTGACAAGCGTGTACTTCCCTGGGCATAGAGACTATTAGGCTTAAAGATAAATGCCTGTCTGCTACCTACTTCTAGGCTTAAATGGAGGATGTTTCCCAATTACCTTGGGAAGCTGATGCTAGCTCCAAAGAGAAAATTTTAGAAGGAAAAAATGCAAACTTAAGGCTTATGAAATGTTTAAGACTCTTGTTCCTAACAGCAGCTTAAGGATATATTATTTTACTCCCAGAATTAATTTAGGCAAGCCCATAGTATTTAATATTACACATTGCATTGTTTTCATTGTTGAAATATGTGAAAACGCAAAGGTCTCAGGTAAAATATTGTAAAAGTAGAATTATGATTATTCTCCCAATGGAAGAGATGATGAGAGTACACAGTTCCTTATCAAAAAAATGGTTTGTATACTAGTACCTAGAGTGATAGGATTATTTCATACAATTCACAAAGGAAGTTAGCAAGGAAGTTCAAATAAAGCTTTTTTCTTCCTGTCCCAGAGATGTATTGTCCAAAGGTAATCAGTACATTCATCAGAGAGTGGCAATGTAACCTACAAATCTATGTTGATGCTAACCTGTAAAGGCTTCCACATTATCTATGTATCTTCACCCTAGGTAATAGTTTTACAAAATCAGGTATCAAGATTTCTTTAAAGAATAGCAAGATAAGTAAAATGAAATAGAAACAGATATTTTCTTCATTTGCCAGACAGGTAGCAGGTGGATTCACCCACTCAAATAGTTTTTAGTGCAACCTAAAGAGTCTAAAACTACACTTTTTAAAAGTGTGCTGATTTATTCATTTAAGTATTTGAAAGTAAGCACAACACTTTCACAGCTAAATGAGATGCAAAACTGCCTTTAAAGGAAGAAGAAAGAAAATTTTAAATATTCTCAGGGACTTTAAACAGAAAACACAAATGTGTGTGCTAAAAGAGTGTGATGACAGTTTAGATAACAAATATGGTGGGAAACCGAAAAGTCAAAAATCTGCCCTTGAGTTTCCTCATCCCAAGAGAACTTCACCGGGAAATAAAGAGCATTAGGTTTAAGGAGAAGCATCCCATCCTGCCTACTTCTGGGCTTAATTGAAGGCTATTTCTTAATACCTCAAAAGACTGCATCTAGATCAAAATGGTACAAGTCAGATGAAATGAAGATAGATTCAACTCCATGAACAGTTTATAACTCATTCTTATTGCTCTAACTGGAGCTTAACAAGCTAGATTATTTCATCAATGGAATTAACTTAGAGTAACCCAGAGTACTTAGGACTATATATTGCAATGTTTCTGGTTTTGATATATGTGAAAGCCCAAATACATGTTCTAGGTAAATTTCTGTAAAAGTACTAAGAGAAGGTCCTTCTTATGTAAGCTAAGAGAAAAGAACAAACATACATATGGAAACATGATTTGTATCATATGGACTAGAGTGCTATGATTATTTAATGAGGTTCACAGTAAAACACATAAAGTAAAAAGCAAGTTTAAATGTATTTTTTTCTACATGTCCTAGAAATGTGTCACCCTCAGAAAATTAGTGCACTCATGGGAGACAGGTGTAAGTCACCTACAAAGCTACATTGATGCTAACCAGTTAAGATATCCAATTTATCAGGGTAGCTTCACTCTAGTTTAGTGTTTGATAAAGCATATATGAGTATTTCTTTAAAGAATAATGAAAGCACAAATAAAATATACTGCTCATATTTTATTTCATTATTTCATTTGCCACCAACAGGTAGCAGATGAATCCACCCAAGAAAATTTAGCAGTACAACTTACTGAGTCTAACTATACACTCTTTTATCACTTATTTATAGTTATCTATTTATAGTAAGTATACATACTGGTGGTAAGTAAAGCACTTTCCCGAAGAAAAGAGATTGTCAAATTGCCTTCGAAGGAAGCTGAAAGAAAATCACACATGTTTACAGTGACGTTAAAGAGAAAATTCACATGTGCATGTTGGAAGTCACTTTGTATAATAAATAATGGCGTGTGATGTGATTATTACTGTCCTTTCAGGTAACAAAGCATGGTGTGAAGGTCCATCAATGTCAAAAATCTGCACTGATGTCCCTTGCCAGAAAATTTCTTCTCTGGGCAATAATGATTGATAGGCCTAAGAAAAAACACTTGCATGCTGCCTAGTTCTAGTCTTAATGGGGGACTGTTTTCTAATTATTTCAAAAGGCTGAATCTAGGTCAAAGGTGAAAAGGGGAAAATAAGCCAAGGTAGACTTAAGACTTCATGAAGAGTTAAATGCTCATGCCCTTTACACTAACTGAAGTTCTAGGTTCTAGATTACTTCATTACAGTAGTAAATTTAGGCAAGCCCATAGTTTATGAGACTTCACAATGCATTGTTACAGGGATTAAAACAAGTGAATACTGCTAGGTCTATTTTTGTAAATTTACATAGAGAATGTCCTCCGTATGGAAACACCTTTTGTGTCTTAGGTGTGAGGGTGTTATAATTATTTCATGAGGTTCACAAACTTAGGCACCTTTACCAACATGCACATTAAAACATAATTTTTCTCTGCCTGTTCCTGAAATGTGTTACCCAGTGGTAATCACTGTATTCATCACATTGTCTAAGTCCTTCATTGTTGCTAACTTGCTAAAGGCTTTCACATAATCTATGTGACTTCACTCAAAATAGGAGTGTGACAAAGCAGATATCAGGATTTATTTAAAGCATGGTGAGAAAAAATTATACAAAACATGTTTTTTCTTCATTTGCCATAAAGAAGTGACAAAGGGATCCACCCATTCAAACAGTTTGCAGTATATCCTGAGTCTATCACCACACCCTTTATATTTATTTTTTTATTGATCTATTTATGTATTTGGAAGTAAAACACTTTCACGAAGCAAAAAGATGTCCAGATTGCCTTTGAAGAAAACAGAAAAAATTAGATTATTCACAATGACTTTAAAGATAAAACACCTATGCATGTTTAGAGACATGAAGTAAATAACAGAATGTGGTGTGAGTCTGTGTCAGTTCAGAGAAAAAAGCATAGTGAGACTCCAGCAAAGTTAAAATCCTGCTCTGAATTTCCCTTACCAGAACAGTGTTACTGGGCAATAGAGAAAATTAGGCTTGAGGACAAACACCTGGGTTCTACCAATTCAGAGCTTAATTGGAGTCTGGTAACTACTTAAGAAGGTTGAATCTAGCACAATGGTGAACAACGGAAAAGAAAGATAGGTTCAAGGTTTCACGAAGAATTAAAAAAAAACTACACCGTTTATGGACTCTGCAGCTTAGGGCTGTAGATAGTTTCAGGTTTGGAATTAATGTAACCAAGTCCTCACAGTTTAATACTTCACATTGCCTTATTTCAGAGATTGAAATATATGAAAACCTAAACAATGTTCCTAGGTCAATTTTTATAAATGTACAAAAGAAAATTATTTTCCCTATGGATGCTATGAGGAGAGAACACAGTCCCTTATAATACATGTTTTGTATTATCAGTGCTAGATTTTTGGCAGGTTCTCCTGGGTTTTCAAGGTACACAATCATGTCATCTGCAAAGAGAGGTAACTTGACTTCCTCTTTTCCTATTTGGATACACCTAATCGCCTTCCCTTCTCTGATTGCTCTAGCTAGGACTTTCAAAACTATGTTGAAGAGGAGGGGTGAGTGTGGGCATTCTTGTCATTCCAGTTTTCAAGGGAAATGGTCCCAATTTTTGTCTGTTTAGGAGTATGTTGGCTGTGAGTTTCTCAAAGATGGCTCTTACTATTTTGAAGTATGTTCCACCTATCCCTGAATGTTCGAGGCTGATCAAGAAGTGGTGCTGGATTTTATCAAAAGCTTTTTCTGCATCTCATGATATAATAATGTGGTTTTTGTTTTTATATTTGTTGTTGTGTTTAATTATGTTTATGGTCTTGTGAATGTTGAAGCAGTCTTGCATCCCAAGAATGAAGCCAACTTGGCCATGGCAGATGATTTTAAAGATGTGTAGATGAATCTGGTTTACTAGAATCTTGTTGAGAAATTTAACATCTATGTTCATCAACAAAACTGGCCTGTAGTTCTTTTTATTTGTGGGTTATTTACCTGGCTTTAGTATCAATGTGATGTTAGATTCATAAAATGATTTGAGGAGACCTTCATCTTTCTCAATCAATTTATGATATTTTTCAGTTTGCAGTATAGTCTATTAAGATTAATATCACACAATTTATTTATTTATTTATCTACTTATGTATTTTGAAGTAAGACATTCACAAAGAAAGCAGATTGTCAAATTGCCTCTGAAAAAACAGAGAGAAATCATAGATATTCCCAGAGAAAACACTAAAAAATCTCTAAAATTTCTTGGAGAAGCATAAAACACACGGATGTCATCATTAGTGTCAGTTGAGAAAATAAAATATACTGGGACACCATCAATGTAAACAACTTGCTCTGGATGTTCCTTGCCATAAATGTTCTTCACTGTGCAACAGAGAAAAGTTGGTTTAAGTTGCAACAATTGCATGCAACCAACTTCTGGGCTTAATTGGAAGCTATTTCCTAATTTATTTTAAGATGGTAAATCTGGATCAAAACAATAAGGAAGAAGAAACCAAATTAAGCTTAAGGCTTCATGAAGAGTTAAATTTTATTCCCTTTATTCTAACTCCAGCTCTATGCTCTAAAATTCTTCACTTCAGTAGTTAATTGAGGCAAGCCCACAGCATTTAAAACTACACATAGCATTATTTCAGGGATTGAAATATGTGAAGTCCAAAAAATGTTGCTAGGTCAATTTTTGTAAAAGTACAAAGACAAGGTGCTCTGCCTATGAAATTTATGAGGAGATAACACAGTTCATTATACTTTGTATTTTAGGGGCCAGAGCATAATAATTATTTAAAGGGGATCAGAAAATAAATCACTTATATGAACAAAAATTAAAAAGTGATATATCTCTTTCTGTCCCAGAGATGTTAACCAGTGGTAATCACTGCATTCATCATTGAGTGGCAACATCAACTAGAAACTGTTATGACTAAACTGTGAAAAAGGAGAATCACCAGCACATCAAGTTTGAATTATGAGTCTGTTGATAGTGTGCGGTCAAGATTATGTTCAGTAGTACAGTTGGACTTTAAATATTATTGAACGTCCTGAATATGTCCAGTTTTGGTTAGCTAAAACTTTGTCAGTTTTGCAAGTGGTTATGGAGAAAGAACAGATGGCAGGTTTATCTTGGGTGGTAGTTAAACTTATTGTAAGCATAATAAGGTGGTGATACATTTCATGCATAAGAGATAAAATAGTGTTAAAAGAGTCATTTTTGCTTCAACTTGTAGGAGTTACAGTTACAAGAGCTATATCAAAAGTTAAAGCAAGTGAGATAACAAAGGCAAGGGTAAAGGAATGAGTACAATGCATTCAGGAAATTATTAACCAGTAAATTAGTCTATGTCAGGTAGTTGGAATCTCCAGTTTTAGATATGTGTTGATTTGTTACCCTGCAGTGTAGTTGAAGAAGGTTAACATGCTCAGAAAGTGAGTCTGAAAGGATTTCTGGGGTCCCTTATTGCAGTCCAGTTGGCTGAGAGATCGTTGCTTTGCTTTGTTGAGCGAAGGAGGAGATATCTAGGGTTCCTGGCCACCACAGCACAGTCGATGGAGTGAGCTGGTGAAGATGTCGTTTCCATGACTTTCTCGACTCAAGTGTGATGAATCCAAGCTGGTATTCCATCGAATTTGAGTGCTGTTAGAGTGGTGATTATGATGATAAAAAGATCCTTCCAGGCAGGAGTTAATAGTTCTTTTTGAAGTTTTTTGACAAAAACCAGGTCTCTGGCTGGAACAGATACCAAGGTGTGGAAGCAAAACAGCATGGACACCAGAGTGGACAGTGGCCTGGACCTGCTGGAGATACTTTAACAGAGATTGGTTAGTAATTTTTTTCTAGGATTGCCGAGGCAACATTGGAGGGAGTCTTCAAACATGATTTCATATAGTGCAAACTCAGTCCTTTATGGGGTGCATTAGCTAAAAAGGAGAAAAAGAGGCAAAAGTCTTACTCATTTTCACTGGCTTCTGGTATTAATTTGGTTAAAGTAGACCTTTAGAGTTCAGGTTACGTGTTCCACTATCCAGAGCTTTGTGGTCGGTAAGCACAATGTAATTTTCAATTAATATTTAGTGCTTTACTAACCACTTGTACTGCAGATGAGGTAAAGTCATGACCATTATTAGATCCAATAAAGAGGAGGGAGTCCAAACCTAGGAATAACTTTATTTAACAAAAAACTTTGCCACCTTTATTTTTGGTGGCAAAGTCCTTAACTCATCCGGAAAAAGTGTCATTAAATACTAGTAGATAGCCATATCCCACATAGGGTGATATTATTTTAGTGAAATCTATTTTTAATCTTTTTGCTGAGACATCTGAAGAATGGCTTCTTTTTGGACTGAAGACAGTGCTTGCTTACCGTTTTTAAAACAATATCCCAGGTAGGAAACTTTGGCTGAGCAGATCTCTGCCTTTTTCGCTGACACAAAATAGTCCAAGTGTTGGAAGAGCTGTAACAGTCTTAGAAACTTTTAAACAAGTGTCCATGTCTGCAGTTGAAGGTAAGAGATTATTTACATACTGGAGTAAAGTACATTCAGGATATATGCCACAAAACCCTGACAAATTCTGTTGGAAAGTTTCCCTGAATAGTATTGGGGAATTTCTGAAACCCTGTGGTAACCAGGTCTAAGTTAGCTGGCTGGTCTCCCCTGAGTCAGGATCTGTTCATTTGAAAGCAAAAATAGATTGGCAAGACCAGAGTCACGTAGAGGGCAGGATCAGAACTGGCTTTGGGGCCTTTGTCTTTGGGTGTCAAGAGCAATATACATATTTTTTTACCCAGTGACCCAGATTTTTTCAACATGCACATTGATTCTTGGCTGGCTGGATGCGTCCAGTTTTCTTTTATCTCTTTAGTTTCTCTTTTTGTTTTACGTTCTAGCCTTGAGCAAGGTTGGGAAGCCTGGATAGTGACAACAAATACTTTTGTTGCTCTGTCCATTTTCTTGTCTTACTGTTTCTGTTTCTCAGAATTTCAGTTATTAAAAATCTTCTGAGCTACTTCAAGCAGTTGAGAAATGTTTATTTCTGTGAAAATCTGAAGACTCTGTAACTTTCTCTGGATGTCAGGGTCTACCTGAATCACAGAAGTCAAATTAATAGCCCAAGTTTTCTCAGATGTCAAGGGTTCAAATGAGGAACATCTTTACACGTTCAAGAAACATCCCCAGTGACTCCTTGGGCACCTGAATAATAGTAGTTTTGGAAAGATTAATATGTTTTGTAACTGCTCCCCATAAACCAGCTAATAGAATCTGGTGATAACCTTTTAATACCCCGGACTCTGCCAATGTGTTCGGGTCCCAGTCTTGGTGAGAGAGAGAGAGAAGCCTTCTATAATATTTCCTGACTTTTTTCCTTTGTTCCTGTTGCAGAGGCCAGGAAATACTTTTTAACCTCAGCTCTAATGCATTCTAGCTGTTCAGAAGCAACTTGATTAAAAAGGAGCTGCTGGCAATCATCCTTGGTGGAATGATGAGTGCACAGGATTGATTTTATAGGGAGGTTATAACATCTGATAATGGTGGATTTTTGGCAAGATTTTATTCTCTTGAGGAACAGGTAAAAAAAAGTTTTCCTTGAAGAGTCAACTAGGCACCTTTGTATATAACAGTCTGTTTTCAAATTTGAAGCTCCATGTCCATATAGTGTGGTCTACAGTAAGGGTCCTCAGTTTTAAGGAAACATCATTAACCATGAAGAGGGTTTTGGACTAAATTTAACCATTGGTCAATACAGAGAAACTGATCAGAACGTCCCTGTAATGACTTACCAGACTAAGTAACATGAACATTGAGAGATCCTGAGGAAGGCTCTTCAACCATAAATGCAGACCAATCTTTTTTACAGAGGGTCTTGAGTCTGCCTTTGGAGAGGTAGACACCAAAGTCCTCTGCAAACCCAAGAGATACATTTCATATTTTAAAGTCCAGGGGACCAGATATCTTAGAAGCCCATTACCCCATATTGTCAAAACCAGTAAACTTCGGAAGGCATCAAATGATTTTCAGACCTCCAACCATAAGAATGTAAGTAAAGGCTAATAGAAGCTCCTGGCCTGCTGGCAGTCCAAAAGTGCAACAGAAGCAAGCCCTGAGGCAAAGAGCACAGCAAGAATGCAAAACAATGAGTGAGAGATCAAGAATTACAGGGATATAGAAGTACCATAGGCAGTGAGAAGTTTAAACAGGTACCCAAACAGAAACCAGATACTAAAGCATGACTCTGTTCAGCCAATGTCTGACTTAATGAACAATATCTAAGAAGCAGTCTTGTCAGGCAGAGGACTGATATGTCATGAATTCTGTGAACCAATTACAACCAATAAGCAACAACAAACAAACAATTAAAACAATGACAGACAAGGCATGTCCAGACAAAGTCAAAAGAGTTACAAATCCCTGGAACAACCTCAAGTCAGAAAACAAGAAGACTCTATTTAGCCAATGTCTTGGCCTAATGAAGTGTCCAAAGGGTAATCTCGTCAGGTCTGATCCCCTTAAACAGAATTGTGGTCACAAATAGAACATAACAGATTCTTACCTCCTAGGAGAATGCAGAAGATCTCTGTTTCTTTTTCAAGTGAGAGGAATTCAGTGGTCATTCCAACTGCCTCCAAGCCAGATGGGAGGTTATGGGGTCCTGAATGACTCAGGGGGTGCCTCCTCTATAACTTCTCTGCTAAACCAGGGGAGAACCAGAGTGAGGCTGCCTCAAGTGGTTGGCAAATTTTCGCTGAGGCCTCCAAATATAACCAAACTGCAAGAAAAAAGAATCGCCAGCACACCAAGTTCCAATTATGTCCTTTAATAGCACGTGGTCAAGAGTAGACTCAAGCCAAGATACTCTTGACACTGAGCTAAACTAGCAAGAAGCTTGTAAAGGCAAAAACCACAAATGAGTTACATAGTGAAGAGGTGAGGGAACAAGAAACCAAAAATAAAAGAAAACAAAATATAATAATAAAACATGGGAATGTGAGAAGAGAAATTTTGCAAAGACCCATGTTGTGGCACAATATCTGATTTTAGCTAACGAAATATGTAACTAGGGAATTTCAAATGACCAGCAAGAATGATCAGCTTGAATGGCTCAAGGGAACAAAGCTGTGGGCTTGTGGTCATGGAAACATTACAACAATCACATGTATACAGTGTGTGGGGGGGTCATTTTTAGGTCAGACAGGCAGCAAAGATGGATAATTTTACAAAAATGGAGTTACTTATGTCAAGCAACTTCTTGCAATTATTTTATATATGTCTTTCTTTTTGTGTGTGTGAGTTGGAGTCTCACTCTGTCACCCAGACTGGAGTGCAGTGGCCGCTGCCAGCCACCGCAGCCTTGACCTGCTGGGCTCTGGCGATCCTTCCACCTCAGTCTTCCAAGTAGCTGAAACTACAGGTGTGCGCTACCATGCCTGGCTGATTTTTGATTTATTGTGGAGATGAGTTCTCACTTGCCCAGTCGGGTCTCGAACCCGCAGACTCTGGCAATCCACTCACCTCATCCTCCTAAAGGCCCAGGATTACAGGCTGAGTCACTGAGTCAGACTATATATTTTATTATTTATTTTAAAACCTACATTGATGCTAACGGATGTTTCTCCTTAAGCTTAATCATTCCTATTGCCCAGTGAAGTACTCTTCTAAGACAGAAACATCAAAGCATGTTTTTAATTTTCCTGGAGTCCCACCCAACATTTTTCTGGAATTGATACAAATGATCAAACCATATTGTAGTATTCATTACCCCATGAGTCTTTCAACATGCATATTTGTGTTTTCTCTATAATGTCATTCAGAACATCTAAATTTTTCTTTTAGATTTCTTCAAAGATAATTTAGCAATCTTCTTTTATTATGAAAGAACTTGACTTACAAATACATAGATAAAACAGATAATTTTTAAAAAGACTGTGGGAGGAGACAGAGAGTGAATAAAGAGTTGTGGTGTTAGTCTCAGTAGGTTATACTCCAAACTGAATGTGTGACTATGGAACAAATGAAGAAAAACAAGGCTAATGTATGTATGTATGTATATATATATATATATATGTATATATATATAAATATATATATATATATACATTTTTTCTATGCTTTAAATAAATCCCTATATCTAGTTTGCCAAAATCTTATTTTCATGAAGCTACACAGATAATATACTTCTCCCTATAGAAGCTATAAGAAAAGAACAGTCCCTTTTGGAAACATGTTTGGTATCATAGTGGCTATAGTATTATAATTATTTCAGGGGGGTCACTAAAGAAAGAATTTTAGGAAAAAGCAAATTAAAACAAAACTCTTCTTTTCATGTCTCAAAGATGTTACACACTAGTAATTGGTGCATTCATCAGAGAGTGGTAAAATTGCCCACAACCCACTACTTTGATGATAACCTGCATAAAGTTTCCAAATTATCTGGCTTTCTTTGCTCTAGATAAGTTTAGCAGAGCAGATGTCAGGATTTATTTAAAGCATATTTTTCTTCATTTTTCACCAACAGATGGCAGATGGACCCACCTATTCAAAGAGTTTATAGTGTAACATGTTATGTCTTAGCACCACACTTTTCCCAATTTTTGGTATTTATCTATTAATGTGGTATTTATCTGTTAAATGTATGTGTTAATAAACAAAACACTCACAAAAAAAGGAGATTGTAAAATTGACTTTCAAGCTGAAAGAAAACCCGAGAAGTTACAAGTGATGCTAAATAGTAAACCCAAAGGTGCAGGGTGAAAGATTCTTGGTCTAATACATAATGTAATATGGTGATATAATTTGTGTAAGTTCAGAGGCCAAAGTTTTGTAGGACTCCAACAAGGTGAAAAACCTTCTGTCAGATTCCCTTGCCAGAACAGTGCTTCATTGAACAACAGAGATCATTAGGCTTAAGGACAAACATCTGAGTACCACCTTCTTCTTGACTTAATTTAGTGCCTTTTTATAATTTCCTCAGAGGTCTGTATGTAGGTCAGAGGTGAAAAAGTCAAAATGATCTAAGATAGGATCAAGGCTCCATGAAAACTTATAAACTCATGCCCTTTAACTACAGCGGGAGCATCAGATTTACTTCATTCCCGAAACAAATCTAGTAAGGTCAGACAATTTAAGAATACACATTGCATTGTTTCAGGGATTTAACATGTGAAACAGGAAATTTTTAGGTCAACTTTTTAAAAGTACTAGTCCTTATTGAAGTTATGAAGAGAGAACACAGTTTATTATTAAAAATGGTTTGTATTCTAGGTGCTAGAATATTATACTTACTGCATGGGTGTCATAAAGGAAGCACTTTCAGCAAAAGCAAGTTAAAACATAGTTTTTCTCTCCCTGTCCCAGAGATGTCTTGCCAAGTGGTTATCAGTGCATTCTTTGGAGAGTGGCAAAGTCACCTACAAACCTACGTGGATGCTAGCCTGCTAAAGGCTTAAATGCTATCTGAGAAAGCTGAATTCTTTGTAAGAGATTAGCAAAGGAGATACCCAGGTTTCCTTAAAACATGGTGAGAGAACAGAGTAAATATCCAGTGTTATTATTCATTTGCAGCTGAGTGTTGGCAGATGCTTTCACCCAAACAGTTTGCAGTATAACCTGCAGTGTCCAACATAACATTCTTTTAAAAATTATATATATATATGTGTGTTCATCTTAATGTAGCTGGAAGTAAGTAAAGCATTTCACATATAAAGTATATTGCCAAATTGTCTTTGAAGGAAGATGAAATAAAACTTGACAGTCTCAGTGATGTTAAATAGCAAACAAACGATTATGTGAGAATTTTCTTGGTGAAATATATAACAAAATGTGGTGTGATCATTTGTGTCACATCAGGGAACAAAGAGTGGTGGAACTCCAACAAAATCAAAAACTGCTCTGGAGTTCCCTTGCCAGAAAACTACTTCACTGGGCAACAGAGATCATTAGGATGAAGGAGAAATATCTGTGTGCTACCTACCTCTGGACTTATTGAAAGCTGTTTCCCCATTGCCTCAGGAGGGTGAATCTATATCATAGGTGCAAAAGTCTTCAGGAATGAAGGTATGCTCAAGGATTCATGAAGGGTTTAAACTCATGCCCTTTACTCTAACTGCAGCTTAAGTCTCCAGATTATTTTATTCTTGTAATTAATTTTGTTAAATCCATAGTATTTAACACTACACATTGCGTTGTGTCAGGGGTTGAAATATGTAAATCCTTAAACAAAATGGCTAGGTCAATTTTGTAAGTGTACAAAAAGAACATAGTTCTCCCTATGGAAGCTATGAGGTGAGAAGAGAGTCCCTTATGGAAAAAAGATTGTGAATTAGGGGTAAGAGTATTGTGATTATTTTATGGGGTTCACAAAAGGAAACACTTTAAACAACAAGCATGTTAAAACGTAGTTTCTCCCAGGAGTAATCAAGGCATTCATCAGAGAGAGGAAACATTGTCTACAACTTAGAGTAAGCCTAACCTGCTAAAGGTTTCCACATTATCTGTGTAGCTTAACTAGAAATAAAAGTTTCATGATCAGCTATCATGATTTTCTTAAAGCATAGTGAAAAAAATGTAATAAACTTATCTGGTTTTTCTTTTTTTGCCATGGATATGTTACAGATAAATCAACCCATTTAACACCACACTATTTATTTATTCATTTATTATCTATGTATTTGGAGTTAAGTTAAACAATTTCCCAAAGAAAGGAGATTGCCAAATTGTCTTTAAAGGATTTTGAAACCATGCTTAGATATTCCTAGTGATGTTAAAGAGAAAACACAAATGTGCATGCTGGCAGTTTCTTGTTGTAATATAAAATGTTATGTGGTGTAATTGTGTCAATTCAGGGAGCAAAACTTGGTGGACACAAGCATTGTAAAAAAAACCCTGCTTTGTAATTCCCTTGCCAGAAAAGTGTTTCACTGAGCATTAGAGTTAATTAGGATTAAGGAGAATCACCTGTTACCAAATTCTTGGTCTAATTGGAGACTCTTTCCTTATTATTTCAGAAGGCTGAATCCAAGTCAAAGGTGTAAACATCAGAATGAAAGAAGGTAAGCTCAAGGTTCCATAAAGAGTTAAAACATACACTTTATTCTAACTGTAGCTTTAGGCTCTATGTAATTGCACTTCTGATAATTTAGGCAAGGTCACAGTACTGAAGACTACCCATTATATTGATTCAGGCACTTAAATATGTGAAATGCCAAACAATGTTGCTAGGTCAATTTTTGTAAGGGTACAATGAAATGGCACTTCTACCTTGGGAAGCAATGAGGAGAGAATACAGTCTTTTATGCAAACATTGTTTGTATCTTAGGGGCTGGAGTGTTATGACTATTTTATAAGGCTCAAAAAAGTAAGCAATTTTCACAAGAATCAAGTTTAAAGTCAATTTTTATCTTCATTTCCTAGAGACGTGTTGTTCAGTGATAATCAGTGCATTCATTGAAGAGTGACAAATTCACCTATACATCTTCTTTGCTGCTAACCTGTTCAAAGTTTTCATGTTATGTGTGTAGATTTATTCCAGGTAAGAGTTTTACAAAGCAGATATCAGTATTTCTTTAAAGCATAGAAGTCTTTTGCTTCATTTGCCACTGACAGTTGTCAGTTCCTTCAAAGTCAGTTTGACAACTTGCTTTATTTGTGAAAGTGCTGTACTTACGTTCAAATACATTAATAGATAAATAAACAAATGGTAAAAGAGTGAGATGTTAGACCGGTAGACTATTTTGCTAACTCTTTGCATGTGTGGATTCCAGCAAAATCAAAAACCTGCTCTGGAGTTTCCTAGCCAGAAAAATTCTTCACTGGTCAGTAGACTTACCTGGTGTGGTACCTACTTCTGGGCTTAATAGAAGATGCTCCTCATTGCCTCAGTAAGCTGAATCTTGACCAAAGATAAGAACGTCAGCAGGAATGAAGATATGATCAAAACTTCCAGAAGAGTTTAAACTAAAGCATTTCATTTCACTCTAATGGCAGCTTTAGATCATATGTTATTACATTTCTGATATTAGTTTCAGCAAGTCCATAGTATGCAAGAGTGCATATTGCATTGCTTCAGTGATTAAAATATGTAAAATCACAAATTGCTAGGTCAGTTTTGTAAAAACCAAGAAATCATCTTTCTTTCTATAGAAGATATGAGGAGAGAACAAAGTCCCTTATAGAAGCAGGGTTTATATATAAGGGGCAAGAGTATTATGATTATTTTATGGGATTCACAAAATAAAAACTTTTAACACCAAGCAAGTTAAAATGTATTTTCCTCTGTGTCTCTGAGACATGTTGCCAAGTGGTAATTAATGCTTTGTATTGGAAAATGAGCTAAACACTTAGAAACCAACATGAATGCTAACCCATTGAAGGCTTTTATATGATTTGTGCAGCTGAACTCTAGGTAAGAGTTTGCTAAGCCAGTTATCCACATTCCCATAAAGTATATTGAGAATAAAATAAAATAAGCTTACAAAGTTTTTTTTTCTTTTATGGCATGAACAGATGGCAGATGGAATCACCCATTCAAACAGTTTGACCAACACCACACATTTAAATTTAATTATTTATTGATGTATTTGAAAGTAAGTAAAACACTTTCTCAAAAAAAGGAGATTGCCAAATTGCTTCTGAAAGAAGATGAAATAAAATCTAGGCTGTTCTCAGTGACGTATGCATATTGGAAGTCTCTTAGTGTAATACATAGCAATATGTCAGAATGTGGTATAATAATTTGTGTCAGTCCAGGGAACAAAGAGTGATGGGACTCTAGCAATGTCAAAAAC
The DNA here is from genome assembly GCA_963574415.1 of Tarsius wallacei. Lineage (NCBI taxonomy): Eukaryota > Metazoa > Chordata > Mammalia > Primates > Tarsiidae > Tarsius > Tarsius wallacei. Next base: position 4,066 of record CAUYQG010237298.1, on the reverse strand, counting down.
CTTCTCTGGAGTTTTTTTGCTAGAAAAGTGCTTTTCTGGACAACAAAGATTTTTAGGCATAAGGAGAAACACCTGTGCGGTGCATAATTCTGAGATTAATTGAAAGATGATTCATCATTGTCTCAGGAGAATGAATCTGTGTTAAAAGTGAAACAAATCTGCAAGAATGAATATATGCTAAGCTAAGGCTCTATGAAGAGTTTAAATTCATGCCCTTTTCTTAAGCTGCAGCTTGACTCTGGAATATTTAAATCCTAGAATTAATTTAGGCAAACCTTTAGTATTGAAGAGTACACATAGCGGTGTTTTAGGGAATGAAACCTCAATGAAACTTACTTGGTAACATTTGTAAATGTTCAAAAAGAACATCATTCATTCTGTGGAGGATATGAGGTGAAAATTCAGAACCTTATATTAACATGGTGTATATATTAAGGACTAGATTATTATGATTATTTCATGAGGTTCACAAAAGGAAAAACTTTTAGCAACAAGGAAGTCAAAAGTACTTTTTCCCTTCCTGTCCCACAGTTGTGTTGTTTAGTGGTAGTCAGTGCATTCATTCATCAGAGATTGTAAGCATCACTCACATGATTACATTGATGCTAACCTGTAGCTTAAACCAAGATAAGAGTTTGGCAAATTAGATATATGAATTTCCTAAAGCATAGTGGAAAGTAAATTAAAATAAAATAAATTGGTTTTTGCCCTTTTTCTGTGGACAGGAGGCAGATAGATTCTCACATTCATACAGTGTAGTACAACTAACTGAGGACAGTACCACACTCTTTTTAAATATTTTATGTGTTTGGAAGTTAATAAAACACTTACCCAATAAAGGAGATTGCCAACTTATCTTTGAAGGATGCTGAAAGCAGTCCTTACATAATCTTAGTGACATTAAAGAGAAAACATAAACGTGCATATTGGAAGTCTCTGGGCATAATTCAGAACTCTATGTAGTGTGATCATTTGTGTCAGTTTAGGGAACAAAGCATGGTAGACTTAACAATGTCAAAAACCTGGTGTGTATTTCCCTTTCCAGAAAACTGTTTTGCTGGGCAATAGTGATGAGTAATCTTAAGGAGAACCACCCGCGTCCTACTTTCTTCTGGACCTAATTGAAGGCTGATTCCTTATTATTTTAGGATGGTGAATCTAGGTCAAAGCTGAAAACATCCCAAGGAATGAAGATAGAATCAATGCTCCAAGTCCAGTTTAAACTCACATCCTTTACCATAAGTTCAGCTTATGGCTTTATATTTTTTCATTCCTGGAAGTAATTTAGGTAATCTTTTGGTATTTGGGAGTATGCACTGTGATGTTTCAGGGACTGAAATATTTGAAAATCCCAACAAATTTGCTAGGTCGGTTTTGTAGAATATAAAGAGAACATCAAAATCCATATGGAAGATATGAGGAGAGAACACAGTCCCTCATGGTAACATGGTTTGTACATTAAAGGCTAGAGTATTATGATTATTCAACATGGTTCACAAAAGTAAACATTTTTAACAAGTAAGTCAAAAGTATTTCCTGTCTTTCTGTCTCAGAGACATGCCAAGTGGTATTCAATGCATGTATCAGACAGTGGCAAATCACCTACAAACCTAATTGTTTGCTAAACTGCTAAAGACTTCCAAAATATCTATGCAGTTTAACTCTAGGTAAGAGTTTTACGAATCAGATATCCAGATTTTCTGAAAACATAGAAAAAGCAAAAAATAACTAACCTTTTTTTTTTTTTTTTTCTTTTTGGTCATGGAAAGGTGGCAATGGTTCCAACGATGCAAACAGTCTGTAATATATCCAACTGAGTCAAACACCACTCTCTTTTTTGATTTATTAATTAATCTGTTTTTGTATTTAAAGTATGTAAAACACTTTCACAGAGAAAACAGATTATCAAATTGCTTTTGAAGGATGATGAAATAAAACCTTAAACATTCTCTTAAATTGAAGAGAAAACACAGACGTGTATGTTAGAAGTGTCATTGCAAAATACATAGCAAAATGTGGTGTGATCATTTGTGTCAGTTCAGGGAACAAAGAGTGGTGGGACTTCAGCAGATTAAAAATCTTGCTCTGGAATTTCCTTTTGACAAAAGCGTTTCACTAGGCAATAGAGATTATTAGGCTAAAGGAGAAACACCTGCAAACTACCGATTTCTGGGACTAATTGGAGGCTGCTACCACATTTTCTCAGGAGGCTAAATCTAGATCAGAGGTGAGACTGTCAAAAGGAACTAAAAGAGAATTAAGATTCTATGAAGAGTTAAAAACTCATGTCATATAGCTGGAGTTTAAGTCTCTAGATTATGTCACCACTGGAATTAATTGTGCAAGCCCACATTATTTAAGGAAAGACAACTGCATTGTTTCAGAGATAGAAATAAGTAAAACAATGTTACTAGGTCGATTCTTTTAAAAGTACAAAAAAACATAATTTTACCTATGAAAGCTTTGAGGAGAGAACACAGTTCCTTATGAAAACATGGTTTGTATATTAGGATCTAGAGTATTATGATTATTTCATACAGCTGACCAAATAAAACACATTTTGCACCAGACAAGTTAAAACTCCACTTCTCTCTTCCAATTCCAGAGTCGTGTTGTAAAGTGGTAAGCAATGCATTCATCAGAGAGTGGCAAAATTACCTACATTCATAAATGTTAAAGGATTCCATATGATCAGTGTATGTAATGGAGGTAAAGGTTTAGAAAATCAGATATACGAATTTTCTTAAGGCATATTGAGGAAAAAATAAAATAAACTATGTTTTTCCTTCTTTGTCATGGGCATGTGGCAAATGAATCCAACCATTCAAAAAGTTTGTAAAATAGATTACAGAGTCTAATACCACAGTATGTTTGTATGTATGTATGAATGTACGTATGTATGTACTTATCACTTAGAATCAACTAAAACACCTTCAAAAGGAAAGGAGATTGACAAATTGCCTTTGAAGGAAGATGAAAGATAACCAAAGATGTTTCCAATGATGTTAAAGAGGAAATAGAAATGTGCATGCTGTAAATCTCTTGATGAAATTCATATCAGGATGTGTTGTGATCATTTCTGTCAGTTCAGGGAACAAATATTGGTGGAACACCTGCAAAGTCAAAACCTGCTCTGGGGATTCCTTGCCTGAAAAATTCTTCACTGGGCAAAATAAATTATTTGACTTAAGGACAAACACCTCTATGTTACCTATTTCAGGACCTAATTGCAGACTGTTTTATCATAATCTCAGGAGCCTAAATTCTACTCAAAGATAAAAATATCAGAAAGAATCAGAAGGAGTTAAGAGAGGATAAAGTCTCCATGAAGAGTAAAAAACTATTGTCCTATAACTTAAGGTTAAGTCACTAGACTGTTTCACTCCTGGAATTGAGGCAAGCTCACAGTATTTAAGACTACACATTGCATTGTTTTAGGTATTAAATAAGTGAAATGCCAAACAATGTTGCTAGATCAGTTTGTACATAAGTACAAAGTTAACATCTATCTCTCTATGGAATCTATGAAGAGAGAACACAGTCCTTTATGAAAGCATGCTTTGTATTCCAGGGGCTGAGGAGTTATGGCTATTTTATTGAGTTCTCAAAAGGAAGCACTTTTAACAAGAAAGCTAAAAGATAGTTTTCCTCCTCTTGTCCCAGAGATATGTTGTCCAGTGGTAATCAGTTTATTTAATGTGTCAAATTTACCTCCACATCTAATTTGATGTTAATATTTTATAACCATCACATTATATATGTAACTGCACTCTAGATAAAAGTTTGAAGAAACAGATGTTAGGAGTTCTTTGAATTATAGAAAGAAAAAAAACTAACTAAACAGTATTTTTCTTCATTTGCTTATGCCATGCGGCAGATTGACCCATGCATTTAGTTTGTAACCTAACCTATTGAGTCTAACACCACTATTGGCAGCCGGCCACGGAGGCTCACTGAACATTAGAAATCAGGGAGAGCCGAGGACCTCGAGACCGTTAGAACGTGTTCGAGAGCTGTTGACGCCATCACCTTCCCCGCTATATTTAGCATATTTAACCAGAAACAA
>CAUYQG010237287.1:0-30444 GCA_963574415.1 Tarsius wallacei | reverse complement strand
CCCATGTTAAGCTGAGGCAAGATGAAAAGAAATGTCATAGGATCTATGCAAACATAGCAGAATAAAAGGAAGAATAAACACACTTCAGGCTGGAGAAACACCTAATCCAAGGGAGAGAAGCAGTTTCCTCTGCGTATATATGTATATATATATATATATATATATATATATTTTTTTTTTTTTTTTTGAGTTGGAGTCTCACTGTAGCCCCGGCCACCGCTCCCGGCCACCGCAGCCTCGACCTGCTGGGCTCCGGCGATCCTTCCGCCTCAGCCTCCCGAGAAGCCAGAATTACAGGCACGCGCTACCACGCCCGGCTGATTTTTTTTTTTTAATTGTAGAAATGAGATCTCGCCAAGTTGCCCAGGCGGGTCTCGAATCCGCGGGCTCAGGCAATCCACTCACCTCAGCCTCCCAAAGGCGCGGGATTACAGGCTGAGCCACCGAGCCTGGCTCCTCTGCGTATATTTTGCTATGTAAGGACTTATACAAAAGATTCAGTTAAACAATGGATTCATAATGAGATAATAAAGAAACAGAGATGAGATGAAAGAAAACTTTAGAGTAAAGCAAGTTGAAGCTCCAAATCTTATAATTTCAGATTTACTACACAAGTTAGAAAACAGTTTTGGCTAAAAATGATCAGCCTAATTATCTTCTAATTTTACAATTATGGAAGACATTCACAATGAACACACAGGAAAAAAATATAAAGAGAATAAGGCAAGTAGAGAAGAGTGAATATGAAGGTCAAAGATAACACAAGAAGACCCAACGCGCATGCACATAAGATTTCAACAAGTGAAACACACAATTTAGAAATACGACACAGAACAATTGTTCTGCAATAGACTGTGCAGATTGAAAAGACAAACGATGTGAAAGGAGAAAAAATGATGCAGAGCCATCTCAACAAAATCTATGAGGGTTAAGGGATGGCACTTCACAAACTGACTCTTGTAACCGTGCTATCAGAGTAAGTATGCCACGTAAAGAAAGAAAAAGTAAGTCTGGCCCCAGACTCTTGTATAGCAACATGCAGTGAAAAGACACAATAAAGCCATAGGTACAAGATTATGAGAGCAAGAAAATGCAGCAACCATGTGGTCATTCGGGAATGAAGGCTGGCCTCCTCCTCTGACTATGATGGAGTACAATAGCCAGATTGGCCTTACAGTCTTAAAAAATGAATAAAACAGAAAACAGTATATACAAGCACGCTTTCGGGACATTGGGCATGATGCAGCTCAGGGTTGTGATTCCTGAGATACAGGCAACAAATTGGGTAAGATGGGCCATTGCTCTGGGGAGTTTTCATGGAGGGAATTTCCAAGTCATGGTGCAGGAGGGGAAACCAAAAAGAACCCAATGGTCTTCTGGAGTCGGAAAGAGAGAGACCAAAGTGGCTAGAATTGGTGATGAGTCCTGGAGAGGAGAGGAGGGCTTCAGAGGGTAGTTCTGGAAATTTGCAGAGGGATCCCTTGACTCTGGTTGAGGACTGATGAACACACCTGAGAGGAAGTTACCGAATTCCTGGAGCTCACACAGGTCTGGTAAGAAGGACCTAATAATACAGAATTCAGAAAAGATCCACACAAATATGGCCACTTCGTTTTCAACAAAGACACAAAGGTAATCCAGTAGGGAAAGAATCATCTTTTCAAGAAATTAAATCCAAACAATGGCCTAGTTCACATAATGAAACTCAGCCCTTACCTCATACCATATACAAAAATTAACTTGAAATATACCGTTGCCTTAAATATGTGACCAAAAATTTAAAAACATCTAAAAGAAAACATAAGAGGCAAAAAAGTCTTTGACATCTTGGGCTAGGCAAAGATTTCTTAAATATGACATTTAAAGCATAATCTATAAAAATGAAAAGATGTTAAATCATAATTCACCGAAATTTAAAAATTTTGCTCTACACGAGGTACTGCTAAGAAAATGAAAAGGCAAGCCTGACACATGACTCTATTATCATCAAAGGAGTAAGTTAACCTTCCAAATGACACTATGACCGCCACATTTTCTTTTCCTCAGAATTTTGTGTCTATTGCTTATTGCTCTGAATGTTGCTGTGGAAAAGCCTGAGGCCAGTCTTATTTTTCCTCTCTGATGTGACTTACTTACCCTGACAGTATGGTTACAACAGTCATTATGTAACTAATATACATATTGTAGCAGTCATTTAACTAATATATATATATATATATTAGTTTGGTTAAATAGTTGCAAATCAAATATCTAATAATGACATAGGTAAAACATGAAGCTATAGAAAAAACATCTTTCTCACACATGGATAGTACTATTACGAATTGGAGGCAGATTTGAAGGCCAGTTTGCATTTGGTATGATAAATCTAAGACTGTCTATCTGAACCAAAATTTCTTCTTGTGGGATTTATCCAAAGGCTATAATAAATGATCTGTATTCAAGCAAATGTATATGAGCAAAAACTTTAATAATACCCCAAATGGTCAAAGTAAATTATTGTTAGATAAACAATAGTACATCTATTAAATGGAGCACCATAAAGTGACATAAAGTATTGCAAACATTTATAAACATAGATTAAAAATGGACTTCAAAGAAAATATCAATAATATCCCAAAAGTAAATATTTGAAGGTACTTTGATATAAAAACTCCAGAAAACTGCTGGGTGCAGTGAATCACGCTTGTAATCCCAGCACTGTGGGAGACTGAGGTGAGAAGATTGCTTGAGCTCAGGAGTTCAAGATCAGCCTGGGCAACATAGTGAGAACTTGTCTCTATAAAAAAAAATCAAAAAATTAGCTGGGCATGTTGGCACATGCCTGTAGTCCCAGCTATTCAGGAGACTGAGGCAAGAGGATCACCTGAGCCCAGAGGTTGAGGCTGTAGTGACCCGTGATCCTTCTGCTGCACTCCAGCCTGAGTGACTGATGAGATTTCGACTTTAAAAAGAAATTACGGAAAACTAGAAACAGATCACAAAAGTGGAACTAGTGCTATCGTATATTTATTTTACAGACTTTGTCCTCAACAACAGCAAAGTAAAAATTGTAATTTCAAGATGTTAAATGACAATTTACAGACTGTATGCAAAAACTTACAGGTCCTGGCTAAAGCTATATTTAAAGGAAAATTTGTGGTTTAAAATACTTTCACAATTAATACAAAAACAAAATAATTAAGGAAATACAGTATTTGTTTCAGAAAATTAGAAACGGAAAAACAAAGAACAGCAATAGAACAATGTTAAAGAAAATTTCATACTAGAAAAAAAGAACAGGAAAATGAAACAGATGTAAATATGCAGAAAGGAACAGAGAAGAAAAGAAATCTCTAGTTCGAGCAACTTCCTGAGTTCTTATTGTCACCTCACCTTGGGCACTGTGTGATAACTCCATATTCTTATAGAAGGTATTGCTTTTCTGTTTTAAGCAAACAAGAATTGGTTTTTATATGAGTTGGGCTATCTAATATAGAAGGTATAAAGTATAAAACTACAATATTTGATGACAGAGACATTTCTAACTTGAGTCAGCAAAAGAATCCAGACATACGTAAAAAAAATGTATAAATATGATTGAAATGCAAACCACAAAATAAATATTTATATACATATACACATGCCAGGTAGAGGACAATGACTTAATCTATTACAAATCCATAAGTAAAGCAAAAACACCTCTATATAATAAATCAACATTGTAAACAGAAACCCATGCCAATAAAAATACACATTGACAATAAGCATATTAAAATAGGTGAATCCTCACTGTTTTTTTTAAAAAAGTAATGCCAACAAACTAGTCCTTGTCTCTCCTCTTGCAAAAGATTAACAATAGTATCCACACTTAGTGAGGGGGAAGCTGGGGGTTGGTAGGAACTTAAACTGGGACAAACTTCCTGCTGCTGTGTACATATTTGCTGACTCAATACTCCATCTAAGGATTTATCTTAAGGAAACATCTAGAAAGGACAACAAAATTGAACATATACAGAGTATCAGCACATCGTGAGTACCACGGTGAAAAGCTGGAAACAGTTTCAATGTCCACCAAAAGGGACTTAGATAAATAGTGATTACGCTGTACAATGGCACACACGGTTTACAGACACAAAAGGAGTATCTATCATGGCAAAGTGTTGAGACTTTTTAAAAAGCCAATTATAAAATAGAACATGGAGCTGGACTCGATTTTAATATAAATGTGTGTATGGTGCTATGGTTTGAATGTTTTTCTCCTCTGATTCATGTTGGGGGGTTTCAAAGTAACAATAGGGAAAGGTGGAGTCTTTAAGAGGTGATTGGGTCATGAGTGCATGGATTAGTCAGTTCATGGACTAATGGATTCATGTATTAATGGGGAATCTCAGAAATGGGACAGGTGACTTTGGAACAAAAGAAAGCAAAACCTGAGCTAGGATGGTCAGTTCACTTGCCATGTGATGCCCTGTGTCACCTCAGGACTCTGCAGCGAGTCCCCACCAGCAAGAAGGCCCTCACCAGTTGTGCCCCCTTGGCCTTGGACTTTCCAATCCCCAGAACTGCAAAAAATAAATTCATCTTCTTAATAAATTATCCAGTCTCAGGTGTTCAGTTACAGCAACAGAAAATGGACTAAAACATATGGGCTTCAAGCCATGGTATGAGAGTCTTTGCCCAACCATGAACAGAATTGTGTTTCCTAGGGTGAATTACTTATTATATTTACTTTCTTCTTTATTCTTGTCAGTTCCATTTGAATAGTCTTTTTGTAAAGAGCATATAATGTTTGTATCATGATACGAAATTACTTTCAGACTGAAAAAGATGTGGTGGGTAAAATGGTACTTTTTCTAATAAACTACTGTGCAATGCATAGTGACAGTTTCAGAAGAAGTTCACATACTTTGACTCACTTCCAGAAATCTAAAGAAGGAAGGAAGCAAAGATATGGTCAAAGTTGTATGCGTGAGAATGTGCACGAGTTGTTCTTTCTCAATCATAATTTAAAACCTGAAACAATATAAATGTCCACCACAGCAAAGTACATGTGGACACATCTCGAGTAACTCATTCAACAAATGTTTGCTAATTGTCTCCTTCTGTGCCAGGCTCTTTGATAGTCCCTGGGATCTGTAGCACACAGAACAAACATGGCTGCCTCCTAGAGCGCATCATCTAATTACTCTAATGGGAAAGACAGTCCGCTAATTCCACAAACAAGTTACAGGCTAACAAAGAAAAACACAAAATGCTAATATGCATAAACAATATATCTTTCTAATGAAAGAATACAATAAAAAAGAAATGCAAGCTAGGCACAGTGGCTCTCACCTGTAGTCCCAGCACTTTTGGAAGGCAGAGGTGAGAGGATTGCCTGAGTCCAGGGGTTCAAGACCAGTCAGGGCAACTTGGCAAGACCTTGTCTCTACAATAAAAAAAGAAGAATTAAAAAATTAGCTGGACATGGCACGTGTCTGTAGTTCAGGCTTCTTGGAGTGCTGAGGTAGAAGGATTGCCTGAATCTAGCAGGCAGAGGCTGCGGTAGCCATGAGTAAGACTCTGCCTCAAAAAAAAAATTTAAAAAAAATAAAAATAACCAGCAAAACATGTTGTGAACATCTATATATCATCTCTATAAATTCTCTGTTAGCCAAATGTGAAAGTGTTTCTGAGGGCCAGAAATGACCATTTATAAACTATTAGCCACTCAACATAAAGACTAAAAGCAAGAATGTTTAGAACTCCTTCTGGCAGAGTACTAAAAAGCAAACAAATGAAACCTCTCAAGTTATAATTTAAATAATGTACAAGTACGATCCAATTTGAGAGAGGAAATTTAAAAGGCATGCCTCTTCAACAAAGTCTAAAAATAGGGAGGAGTGAAATATAAGGAGGTGCAAACTTTCTCTTTCCACACCATAGTACCTTTGACACAGGCTTGCCCTCCTTAGGGTTTCTTCTTAGAACAGTTGAAAGGGTCAGATCACTGACCAGTGAAACAAGTCCTGAAGGAGTTGGGACTTAATGTTGTTGACGACTAAAGTCACAGCACTTTGAAGATACAGATCCTCACTCCCTTATTATTTAGGAATTCTAGTCCTGTCCTGACAGGGTAGGCTAGACTTGCTTCCATGGCATTTGACACAGGATTATAAATTAATTGTGTGATTGAGGAAGTCCTTGGGAAGACCATGCCTACCCTTTGCCTCGTTCATGCTGGTTGGCTGTAGCCATAGCAATCCTTTACTCCAGACCAAAGTTCAGCGACTGTAAATCTTTATGAGCATGCTCCTTGTTCAGTGTTCATTAACATAACCCTTCCTTAGGAAGAGTGAGGTTTTATATGTTACAACAAGTTAAGACTCCCTTTCTAAATACTGGACTCTGAATGATAAAGTCCAAAAATATTATAAGAAGATATTTGCTTTTTTTGCCCTAGCACACTTATTTTCTTGAGAAAATGCCTACAACAAAGAAAACCCTGATGTTCTTATCGAGCTTTTTTACAAGCCTTGGGTCTTTCGTGGTCATTTGCTCTATTCTTGGGACACAAGCATGGATCACAAGTACAATTGCCGTTAGAGACACTGCTTCAAACGGGAGTGTTTTCCTCACTTATGGGCTTTTTCGTGGTGAGAGTACTCAAGAATTGAGCCATGGACTTGCAGAATCAGACAAAAACTTTGCAGGTAAATGATAAGCTAATTTGAATGGGTATAATGAGACTGCATTAAGATTCACGTCATTCTATATTTGGGCCAAAGAACCGTTCGAAAATAATTTCTTTGTAAGCTTTGTTTTAATCTGAAGATATGAACCTTACTCATAATTTTGAAAATTTTCCATAACATTATTTCAGCTTCCTCAGTTCTGGTTGTGTCTATCAATGCAGCCATCTAAGTCATTCTAGTAGTGACTGTGTTTAAATGATACCAACCAAGTTTACTGACGAGTACATAATTAAGTAAAAATATGTAACTGCAATATGGTATTAAATAGCCTACAGTAACATCTTTAACTGTATTGACTGTGGGTTTTTAGGTGAAGACACAACCTCTGATTAGAACTTCATAGGTGGCATCTATGAGAGAACAAATGGAACGAAAAACATGGGCAATTTCTATTTCTATTTCTTAAGTTCATTTCTTTGACTCATTTGAATGTACCCCCCAAAAATTTCATTCTTGGAAATTATATTAAGTTTCTATCAATCTATTAATTGCTTATTTTACAGGAGTTCCTAAAGTTTTTTTTTCTGATTTCTTGTGTAATAATACCCTCCTCTCAATGGAAGGAAGATAAAAAATTCATTGAGAATGGCAAGGTGATTTAGCTACTTATTTGAATTTTGACATTTGACTTCTACCATTATGTTTTCTAAATTTAAAAACAACAATATATAACTTTTGTAACACGTTAAATGTGCTTTGTTTTGAACAATGCTGTATACAGGTATTATACAGACATTATCAGTTATCATGCAGTCGTTGCCCTTTGACTATATATATATATGTATATTTTCTACCTTACACAAATGTAATATTTAGTCCTTGTATAATACACAAAGATAGAAGTTTGAGCCATAGACACTAGTTCTTGCTTCTAGCTCTAGTTTGTGTATGACTTTGTTAATAAAATGATTTCCTTAAATCGAAAGCAACACGATTACATTCCCCAGTTATAAATTTGCCTTTTAGATGTTAGCAAAAACACTGTCTCCCTTGGCATTTCCGTAGCCTTTCAGTGACACTTCTGCTGTCAGCCTCAGCTTCCCATAAGGATGAGGAACATCTGCTTCACAGCAACTAGAAACTAAGACTTGCAAAGACTCAGTCATACTTTCGGTTATGTGAATAACATTTTCGAAACCAAAAAGTATACTTGTTTCTGAATCCTCAGACACATTTTAAAAATTTAAAGGAACAGCCATAACCTACAACCCTTTTTGGTCTTTATATGGTGTCTGTTTGGTACTAGTTGATTCCAATTTGAGATAAATGGCTTCAAAAGAAGCCCTGATTATCTCTACTCAGCAGGGGCCAGGATGGGGTCAGCCCTGACTCTAAAGCCCCGTGTGAGTGCTGGTGTGTGTTGTGATGTCAGGGGAGCAGAGATGGAGTGGTCAGGGAGAGCCCTAAAGGAGGCCAGGGCCAAGTGGGCACAGCAGCCCATGGGGGAACACAAGGGAGGCTGAACACTCACTTTCCTTTTGCCTGGTTTTCTACTCTTACTCTTTATTAGTGGGGAGCCACCTTCCAACTGGCCCAACCTCCTGGCACTGAAGTTGAGTCACCATACAATTAATGAAGATGCTGCACTATTGCTCTGGTTGACATCTAAGGTCCCCCTTGGAGTCTCAGGGGTCTTCCTTGCTGATGGTTGCAGTCTATAATCAATTTACAACATTCCCAAGCTATACATTTGTCTTTTAGACATTCCTAGGTGCTGTAAAAAAGAAGTCCTTCTTTTAACTTTGGGTTTTGAGAAACATAATCAAGGTCCAAAGGGCAAATGCTAAACTTGGGACATCTGCAAGCCATTATCTTAGGAAAAAGTCATGTTACTAGAGCATCTGTCTTGTGGTGTTCAACTGCTACGAATCCAGGGATGCTTCTGGTATTTACAGTGAAACATAGATACTCTCCTACCAGTCTCTCATGACCACACAGGACTTATTTCAAATCAGAAACCATTTTTGGCAGTACGATAAAATCTGTATAAATGCTGCTTTCTTGCCAAGCAAAGGTAGATTGACTGTTCCAATTGAGAAGTTAACAGTGTCAGCTTTTGGCCTGTAGGGTGAGGTCACATAGAAAATCCCCCAAGGGTAATAAATATTGCAAAACGGCTATATTTCTGCATAGGATCTATCACACTGTACCAGTTTTGACCGCAGATTTTGAAATGAAAGAGCAGAATGAAGTGATGATGGCTGATTTCAACGAGCCAAAATAACGACCACCAGTCAGACCTGGTAAGGAAATTCCCCAGTGAGTGACTGGATGGTGGCTCGGGCTGACGAGATGCATCCTAGTTTGTCCAACACCCAGATGAAAAGTGACAGGTCCTGCATGTGCAGCCGTGAACAGATTGTCTTTGTTACTCCCAGAGTTCTAGAGATTTCATTTCTGTTCAAGAAAACCCTCCCTGAGCAGCTGCTGTGTGGCAGGGAGTTAGGGGAAAGGGTTGGGTGCTGAAAGGAATTGCAGTGTTTCCTGGCCCTGAAGGATCACCACTTCCTGTGAGAGAAGGACCCTTCATCAGTTAACATAACACCCTGCACTAATTGTAGGGGCCTGGTGTGCGCATGCTCCACAAAAGTCGGGGTGGGGTGGGGCGGGGAGCACGTGTCTGCCCAGCCTCCTGGGAGCGCAGAAACTCGAACAATGAGTTAATAGGAGGATGCAAGCTCATGCCGTGACCGTTCACCTCCTCCTTGGTTTTGGATCCTGGGTGCTGTAGAAAAGAACGCCTTCCTTTAACTTTGTGCTTTGAGAAATGTTGTCAGGGTCCAAGGGGCATAAAGTGTGATATTTCCTCACATTGGCGAAATGGCAAAATGAGTCACTCACGTTAGGATGTGGTTTCTGTGAACATCATTTCAAATATGACTCAGCCTATGCACTGACCAGGACGTATATTTTTACAGAATCGTTTTGATAGGAAATGATTTTACGAAAAATGTTTCTGTTCATGCGGCACTGGGTCTCTGTGTCCTTGGTCCCAAGAGCTGTCTGGTTTGTAGGGGTGTGGGATTTTGAGCAGTCGTGTTGCCTACAGCCAAGAATAGAATCACCTGGGATGCTAGAAAAAAATTCCTGCACTTGTCTCTCCCTGGACTAACAGAATAAGAATCTCGGGGATGAGGCCCTGACTTGCTTGTTTTTAAGAATCTTTCCAGGTGATTCTGATACAAGGTGCTTCAGACTAAGGATTGACAACCACCAGCTTCCTCCAAGGCCAGGTGCTAGACTGATATGTATCGTAGCACTGAGTACTATTTTTAAGTCCCTTGAATGTGGCCTACTTGAAGTTAAACTAATAGATTGGAGACAGCTCTGGGTGAAACCTTGCAATTGAACCAGGGCAGGCTGAAAGAAAGCCTCAGAACACGGCGGGCCTTTGAGCGCTGCTTTGAGTCAATGATCCACTACAGCTAGCAGGGATTTCTCCCCCAACTGGCTTTCCCTGTGCCTGCCAGTTTCTTCTCTGCATCGACCCCTGTTTGTTCTCAGGGAACTGAGCATTGCACATTAGCCCAAGCTAAAAATAATTAGGAAACTAAATCTGCTGCAGAAGCTAATTAACTGCAAAGAGAAGAACAAATGAAGTTTCTTTCTCCAGAATTCACAGAGCCCTCACTCATCTACATAGGATATTTTCCCAGAGAGGACCTATTTACCATATGACCCCAGAGCTGTGACCACACTGGGAGGTGGGGTGTATAGGGGGCAAAACGGGTTCCCACAGGGCTCAGGCCGCTCTTTTCCCCAGGAGAACCCAGGCAACTTCTGAGAGGCAGGGGCCACCAGCTGGTGCTTTCTGGGAGATCTGTTGGTATAATGCACTCCTCCAGTGGAGCACTGTGGTCCGCGAATCCAGGAGTTGCCCTGGTCAGGCCCCCTGGTGACCAGATGCTTGAGGAGAATATGGAGGCAGTTCCCACTCAGTCATAAAGCCACTGGCTCTCCCTCCAGGTCTGAGGACGTAAAGAAAACCAGAACTCCAAGGGCAGACAGCCACGGGGACCTGAAGAGGTTGCATTTCCCAGTTGGGACAGCCGGATGTCGGGATGACTCTTGCATCATCCACCCCCTGGCAGTACCATTTCTGCCTCTCAGCTGCTGGTCCGTGGGCTAGGCCCTCCTCTCTGCGGCCCGTTGTTTTGGGCTTTTTCCCAGAACTGCCAGAATCAGGGCAATTAGCTCCAATTGTGAGGTGGTGTTCCTGATTCAGACACTTGCCCCCTGAAAGGAAAAAAAACAAAACAAAAAAAATGAACAGAATGCATTTGCTAATTTTGGAGGCAGAGAGCAGCTGTCAGATGCTATGGAGGTTTATTGTTATTTCATTCTTGCTAACTTTCACCGAATTTTCAGCTTCCATTGTCTGAGTTCTGAGCCAGGAGCTGGAGATACAGCTGTCATACCTATGTGGCAGGGATTTCAGAAAGCTGGAGGATAATTTTAAAATGCAGCAGTTAAAATTAAGATAAATTGTCACCTCGATACGTAGAAAAGTATGAGTCAACAAACTCCAAATTGACTCCCTTTTGAAAAATCGCATCCATCAGATGTTACGAAAAGTAAAAAAAAACAAAGCTAATCTTGATGGGCACTTTCTAATTTACTCTCCAAAAGTGGAATGTAAACTATTTACAAGTAAACATCCATGAAACAGCTTTTACTAAGTGAGTAAAGCAGAAAAACACTCCAAGCCACTTCAGGTGCCTTGGACATAGGGTTCTTTTCTCACACTGAAGTTTCTATTTTCTACTTAAGTGACCAACTTTAGTCTTGGTTACCAAACTTTGCTAAGCAGAGAGTTCATTTAGTCCCCAGCAAACTTCCCACGAGATTCCAGAGTTTCCCCTTTAGTGCCTGGGAGGAGCTGGTGAGCGTGGAATGGGAAGTCATTCCTTCTTCTGGTGACTAAGCAGCAAAACATCTGCAGCCTCCGACCTGGACCTCTGAACAGGTGTGTCCTTCTTGCTGTGGGTATTTTTTCGTACTCTCCTCCGGTGTCAGCTTCCATTAGTTTCAAAACAGGTGTGTGACAAACTACGGCCATAGGAATCCCCTAACTTTTGTATCTCCACGGTGAGTGGGAGAAAAAGGCAAGAGATTTTTTTTTACCTGAGGTCAGGGACAAGAAGTCCCAGCCCTGGGGGGCCCCGGTCCACTTACTCCGAGGGTTGGAGCGTCAGGCCTCGCCCATCCCCACCTGGGCAGCGGGTGGTGGCTGGTATGACCCTTGCCCTGCAAGACTTCTTACCCGGGATGCATAGCAAAGAGGACCATGCTGAAAACCTAACTACGCTCTATGGGTCATTAACAGAAAATGCAAAACAGTCCAGTCACCACTGAATACAAGAACCCAGGTGAACTGAACTTTGCTCCCCGTCCACAGTTCCTCTTGAACAGCAGAATTTTCTTTAGCCTGGATGGTGAAGTCATTGTCCACACGCCACTGAGCTAGTAATTTCCCCCTCCGTTGTCCACTCCCTTCTCCCAGAAGTTTTCAAGCGGTGTGTATCCACGCTGACCGATGTGAGGCAATATCCACATTTCTCCTCTCCCGCCCTTTTTTCTTTCCTACACTTTCTCATTCTTCCTCTCAGCCAGTGCCCTTGCATCTCCTGTCACTCCTGCTTCATGGACCTCTCTCACTCTCTGACTAGGATGCTTGCAGTTCTGGGCTTCACCACGAGACCAGCGCCACTCAGGCTGCCAGCTCTCTCTGGATGAGAGCGTTTACCACAAGATCCCTTTGGCCCCAGCCCCCAAGGCTGTGTCTCTGATGCCCAGCTGCAGGCTTGCTAGTCACATCTCTTCCATGCCCGTCTCTGTTCCATGGGAGGAAACTTCCTCGGAGAGCACCGCTGTTTGAAAAGAGAAAAGGTGACCAAATAGAATCAAGATGTTCAAAAATGGAGTGAGGACTGTCCAAGGGGAGTGTCGGATCTCATTGGGAGTCCTGTGTCTACCTGGCCAAGGACCTTGAGAGATAGAGCCAGAATAAAGTGTGTGCAGGGGGCCAGTCTGGCAGGGTTTTGAAGTCATGCCCGACAAGGAATATTCCAGAGACATGGGCCGTTAATCATGTCTGGGTGAAAGATTTGGAAAGGCTCCCAGGAGCAAGTGACGTCTGTGTGGTCCCAAAGGAGATTTAGGACCTGTGGATGCAGGTGGTAGAGATGCTTCCACCTTTCGTGCCTGGAAGGAGCTGGTGAGTGTGGAATGGAAAGTCATTCCTTCTTCTGGTGACCAAGCAGAAAAACAACTGCAGCCTCCGACCTGGACCTCCGAACAGGTGTGTCCTACTTGCTGTGAGTTTTTAAATAATTGAGGCGAGGCAGGGAGGGAAAAGACACATTTGAGGAGGGGACTTGGTGGCTCCTCCCAGGGGCACGCACAGCACCCTGGGTCTCTTAGCCCCCGCGTCTGTCCTTTGAAACGCTGTGGTTCTGGACCCGTGAGGAGAATGCCAAGGTTGTATCTCGCAGGCCTGGAACCAAGAAATCCTACCTGGCCTCTCTGCTTTCTGTTCTTTCAAGCAGCTCTGGGGTAAGGATGTGAACGTTTCCAGGGTTTTCTCCTGGGGACCTGAGACCTAGGAACAGAAAGAGCCCTTCACTTATTGTTATCCACTCGGTTATGGTTTTACACCCTGCAGTTGCTGGTGATATTGCCGTTCTATTGCCATTGACTCTGCAATCTGGCTCCCAGTTACTTTTTCCTTATATCCTTGTGACTTTTAGAACCTTTCTGTAAATATTCTTTAATGCACTGGCCTCCTCTTCGGCCTCGCACACACTGACAGCCCTTGAGGGTGTTTTGGACATGCATGACCGGGCTTCCACAGTAAGTACATGCCTGTGGTGTCTCAACAAAGGAGTGGCAGAGGAGACAGCTGGTAGTGGTCAAAAGCTGGGGAAGGACAAAGGCAGGAGCTGAGGAGCGAAACCCAGGGCACCTTCATTTCATTCTGTGTGAGTGCAGTTCCTGTCTGGAGGGCCTCTGCTCTTAATAAATAGGCTCATGTTATACAACGCTGTTAGGATTCAGAAGTGCTCACCTTGGAAAGAAGTCTGAAGTCCACCCAAGGACCAAATTCTCAGCCACCTCCAGCAGTGGAGCCGCACGGGCACTGCGTCCCCTTGGGCTCCAGGGAGGCGGAGTCTGGAACCAGGGCCCACGCCTTGTTTTGCACCAACAGAAGCCATTTTCTGATCCCCACGGCCAGCCCTGGGCTTCCATCTCCCAGGTCGCCTCCGTTAGGCCGGTCTCTCCTGGCTTTCTCTGCCGATGGCCGTCCTGGCTCCCCGTCTGACTCAAAAGCCACAGAGCCATGGGATCTTCACCGTGCCCGGATGTTCACTGTACATGGCGTGTCTCACTTTGTGTCTCCAAGTGGAAGCAGAGTGATGCTCGGAACAAAAGTGGCACTATCTATAATGAAACTGTAAAGTCCATCGGCAAGGATAGAACAGGGGAACGTTGTCCGGGTATAAAGGAGGGCGCATTCTTTCCCAGGGGACTTTAAAATTGTTGATAAAGAGCCACTTATCTGAAGTATTTTGGTTCCACTCGTTCGGCCGCAGATTCAACAGCGAGCCTACAAGGAAGAATGCAGAGCTTTTTTTGCAGGTCTTAGAGGTGCACGACAACTGCCCTGTGACAACTGCTCGCTCAAATACCCAAAAGGGTAGGATGGAGGGGAATGCCAGGCTAGAGTTTTGGCAATGCACTCACCAAACGCTGCTTTAGTTTTAGGGATATTGAACAGTTCTTCCCAAAGAACTCTGCACTTGGTGGCTATCCTGTTCCTGGTCCTCAGTCTGTTCACGGCACTGCTGAGTTCTGGGTTCACTTTCTACAACAGCATTGGCAACCCTTATCAGACGTTCCTGGGACCGACAGGGGTGTACACCTGGAACGGGCTCGGCGGTGAGTGTCCCTGAGTAGACTCGGTGCTCCGCAGAGAACCGCACCTTTCTTTTTCTCCATCTCTCCTCTTCTCTCACACGCAAGAACACGCACGGGCATGTTCGCACCACAGAAACTGCGAGCACCTACGATGTGTTGGGCCTTGTGCTGGGGGCCAAGGTTTGTTTTTGCCAATCCGCAGCATTTATTAAGCATCTCTGGAAGTAGAATTCTGTTTTAAATGCACACGTGAGGAGGCTCGTGCCTCTAAACAACATAAGCCAGCCTTTACTCCTGGTAATGTAAAGAGTCAAACCACACAAAAATCCATAAAACATTCACGGGGCTCCTGCTAGGGGCTGAACTCCAAACTAGGCTCCGCGTGATGTCTAGAAGCATGCACACGTGCACACGCACATACACACATGAGCACATGCCTGCACACACTCATACGTGAGCACACCCGCCCATACATGGGCACACGCATGCACACACCCGTACACCCACATACGCCTCCATATTGCAAGAGTCAGCTTGAGCTCCATACATGAATGACACATCTGCACGATGGTGCCACAGAGCCACAAACAATATCACTTGAGAGAATCCGGGGCCCACACCCTTCTTGTGGGCTACCTGTGAACCCAGGGTGTTGCTGGGTGGTGTTACTTGGTTATTTTGCTTGTTTCATGGGTGGGGTGTTGGGTGAGCATAGAGCCTAGATGGGAAGTGGGTCCTAGCTTTTTTTCCAGGGCTCTGCAGTTGCACCTTTTGGCAAGAGCAGGGCTGGTGGAGCAGGACCAGTGGGTTGCTTTGTTGCCCTGTGCAGCTGCCTTCAAGGCTGTGCCCCTTGCTAGGCAGCCAGGTTTCTCCTGCTCTTTCCTCCTCTCCACTAGGAGAAACTTGTATCTTGAAAGCAAAGCTCATCTTGCCTAGAGGTTGATACCTGAGATAGCTTAACATAAGTTTCAGGTGATGCCTTCTAACACAGGCCAGAAACTTTCAAGCACAGGAAAGATGCTTCAGATGCCAAAGTGTCAGGAAGGCTCAGAGGAGGCGCTGTGAGCAGCGTTACCACTGGCCAGGCTTAGGTGGCGGGGAGAGGCCCTAGTCTCTGTGCCATGGCTGCCAGCTGTTGTGTGCTGGAGAACAGCGAACGTCCAGCTCTCCAATGGGGGGAAACAGAAAAAGGAAAAAGCCCTGATTTTAGCACTGGCAAATCCACCTGAGGAAAACGCAGCTACGTGGCCATTTCAGGCTCCCAGTGTGAAGTCACTGACAGCGGAGTTGAGATAGATATATAGACCAGCCCCAGCACGGCACAGTTAGGATGATGGATGCTTTTTAAAATGCAAGTATAACTCTTAAGCATTAAGCCTGGACTACAGGTGGAAAATAAGCCTGTCCCAGGAAAACGTGGGTGTAGGGTCACATCACATACTCACACCTCAGCTTCAAGGGTTTGAGGGGAAGCTGGTTTAGCCACATTCATATGTGACTGGCTCCTTCCTGTCCATCTGGTGGTAAAAACAAACAAATACCCCAATTTCATGAGCATTCACTGGGAGCCAAACACAGCACTTCTGTAAAATCAATACTACTGCTTTCCCTGTTGTAGTGGACTTGAGCATCAAAAGTTAAGAGACTCAGACATACCCACTTGAATGTCTGGGTCCCTTGCCAAAGCTACCTTTTGGATGTAGTTCACCCCAGTCAACAAACCAAAGGCAAACAAATTGACACTCACACGTTGCCAGTATCAAGAAATAGATTATTTTTATTTTTGCTCATATAATTAAGAAACTAAGGGAGGCCGTGGCTTCTGGCACAGCTGGATTCAGGGTCTCGGCCCACATCGTGAGGATTCTGTTACCCATCACCACTCCATCTCTTGATTTCCCTAGTGTTCTCTCTACTGTTAAACAGCCAGGTCAGTCCTCTTAAAGGTAAGATGACTGCCAGCCACCCCGGACTCATCACTGATGGCTGCAGCCAGAAGAGAAAAAAACCTCTTCCAAAAAATTAAGAGAAAGTACTTGGCTGATTTGCCCTGGAATGGTCCCCCCTCCCCCACCCCTCGACCAAGGCCAGCAGCGTTCAAGTCACCTATCAATTCACCGATTGACCAGAGACACCCGCCCACTCTGGAGCAGGGTCTAGGGTGGGCCCTTCCCCAGCCACAGGAGTGGGTTGAAAAGCAGGAGTGGTTTCCTAAAGGAAAAGCAGGCCCCAGTACCAGAGCCGGGGCTGGGTGTGGGCCGGCGGAACAGCACTGGCCCAGCATTGCCGTGGGTTCAGTATCCACCACTGTCCTCCACAAGCCTGTAGCTCTCATGTCTCTTTCCTCCACAACTGAGTATAGGCTGCCTTGGCACACAACAGAGGCCTGATGCATGTTTGTGGAAGAAAACATGACAAACAGAGGCTGGGCAGCCTCCCGCCCTGTTCTGCCTACTTCTGTCAACAAAGAGTTGTTTGACAGGGAGAGAATTGCTGCCACATTCCTTTCTCAGCTCGGGGGGGCAAGTTCTAACACACAGGGGCTGTGAGGTGGGCAGAAAACTGATCTGAGAGACTGATATGGAAGGAGCAGATGGCATTCTGACCTAACGGGAGACTTTTGCGGAGCTCTGGCTTCCTCTAAATGTCCCTCACAGCCTCTTGTTCCTAAGGCTTTGATAAGCCTGACTTTCACCCTGAGTTGCTTTTCTGGGACTCCTGATTTGCTTCACAAGAGCATCGAGAGCTTAGTGAAAGCTCTCATTTCCAGGAGGCCCAGTCCACAGAAGGGCTTGTGTGTGGAAATGCCGTTGAATCATCCTTGCCCTGGGTCATTGCAGCTGGAGGATACGTCAAGATCATTTCTAGGAGTTCTGGAGCCAGAGGGAGCTGCAAACCTCTGCAGGGCTGGGTTTGAACAACCACTCCTTGGCTGACAGACACTGGGTAGGGAAGGAAGTGGTTTCCCCAATTTGTTTTCTGACAGAAAGGAGTGGATTCTGCTTCGAGGAGAAAAACAGCAGTATCACTTCCCAGTTCTTGTGCCCTCTGACCCCAGCCTACCCTCTGCACCCCACTGGCCTAGTGTGACCGGACACGGGCCACAGAGGATATAACTGCAGACCGAGAGACAGTTGCAGCCAGAGAGAATTTAGCAGACCGTCCATTCCAAATACAGAGATGCCTCAGCCAAGGAACCCAGAGAGCAGAAAATGATGTAGGAGGTTGCCCAGCCCAATGGTGACAGGCCAGGGCAGAAGTCCCTGGCTTCTGGGATCTCTAGCTCCTGGTAAATCCGTCTATCCCAGAAAACTGGAGACACCAGGCTGTCAGAGGCAGCATAGAGTCCAAGGCCCTGGGTATCTCACCTCTAAAGCAAACCCAGATTAGCATTTTGGGGCTGTGTATTGGCCCCACCTGATTCAAATCAAAGCTGTGGGCAACCCACTCTAGACAACCCTGTATCCATCCTGCCTCTTTATGATTAAGCTTTTATAAGGAACTTCACAAGAGGAAAATGAAGGATAATTAAGGCTGTGAGGCTCCTGGAGTGCATCAGAGAAACAGGGCTTTTGTACGTACAAATTATTAAGAAATAAAACCATTACGTGGAGGATGAAGGCCTGTCATGAAGGTTGGTTAAAACATTCTCCTCACACAAAGCCCTTCTAATTAGGGCCTTTGAAGGACCATTTGAAAACTACTCCGGGTGTGGGTTACAGCAGGATACATTTGATGCTAAAATGTCCATTGAGTTCTGGTACGAGTCAGCAGATGAGGAGTCCAGAAGGACTCCTGTCTCGTCCCAGGGATTCCCCTGAGGGCCACTTCAAACCCTGCTGGGCCGGCCTGCTCACCTGTCTCATCATCTGCATCCTTGTTCCCCCGCCCCAAAACTTTCTTTTTGAGATATGAATCATACACCATATAACTCACCCATTAAAGAGTATAAGTCAATGGGGCTTTTAGTATGTTCTGAGACAGTCAATTTAAGAATATTTTCATCATCTGAAAAATAAACTTTCAGTTCCTTACCCAGCCCAATTTCACTCTTTACCACAAATCTACTTTTTTTTTTTTTGTCTCTGCCTTATTCTCTTTGGAAGATGAGGAATGGGGCTCACAGAAGCTACTCAGCTCATTCAAGGGCACATGGCTGGGGCCTTGAACACTGCTCCTTTAGACTCTAGATATACACTCTTCTTACTAGACTGCCATGACTTTCCAACGTCTATGCCATAGAATGTTCTCTAGTGGAGGATATTGGGAAGAGGAAAAAATATAAACAAATAAAATAAATTCTCTTACTAGGATATCCTTCACGGCTGGTTCAATGCTACGCCACGTGGTGTCCCATGGAGTGAAATTCAAGCTTCTGATTTGGCATCCATGGCTCTCCAAGACAGGTTCAACTCTCTACACAATGCTTAGTTCACATCTCTGCCAGTCCCAGGTGCTCTGGGCTCACTGCCCACCCTGGGTCTTTTTTGGGGCTGTTTCTTCCATCTACAATGCCACGTCCTTCCTCAGGCTTTCCAAGTCTTGCTCATCCATCCACACCTCTCTAGAGAGTCTCTTTATGGACTCCCGTATTCACTCATTCATTCAGCACACCTAATACATACAGATCCTAAGAAGTGGGCTATTTGGTAGATCCATTGCCCAGAAACTACTTCTGAGAGGATTTGAGCCAGACATGATCAAATCATACACATAAGCAGCCCTGCCCAAGCCTCTTGTGCCTAGAAATCTAACTTGTGTATTACATTTCTTTTACATCCTCTCCAGCGGTTAAAAGTATAAACTCCAGTGTAGAGATCCAATAACTGCCCACGGAGTATGTATTCCATAAAGAAAATAAGTGACATTGAAATTTGTATCACCGCGTCACTTATCTTCTTAATCTTCTTTTCAGTGTCATTCATTTTTGTGGCCATGGTACTGTTTGTGGGGAACACACAGTCCAATCAGCTCTCTGAAGAGTTGTCCCGGACGCTTTATCCAACAGTCACCAGCAAAGGAGCGACCCACAGTTACGGATACTCATTTTGGCTGATACTGCTCGTCATTCTTCTAAATATAGTCACCATAGTCATCATCATTTTCTACCAGAAGGCCAGATACCAGCGGAAGCAGGAGCAGAGAAAGCCAATGGAATATGCTCCGAGGGATGGAATTTTATTCTGAATTCTATCTCGTGTGATTTTGACATGTTGTCTACTCTACTGCCTGAGTGGTAACTGGCTAGTTTATTTGGACAATCAGCATGGTAAAGTGACTGTCACTGGTGATAGCTTTTGTGCTTCGTGACACTGTGTTCTTCATAGATGCTGAACCCTTGAAAAGAGTTTTTCCCACAAGGTTGGAGCAAAATGAATTGCAAAGGTCACCAGTCTATGTCGTGTTCAAAGCAGTGAATGATCGTGAGCGAAACTGTTCTTCTGACCTGGTCTGACTGTTTGAAACAATAAAGGTTTGTATTATGCACCTTTCCTTTGAGTAGCTCAAAGCACTTTAGCACCTCTGACCTCATTCGCCTCGGGAGGGACCAGGTATTTTTATTCGACTCTTTGAATGGAGACTTCTAGGTACAGCGGGATTCAGAACTCATCTTTCCAGGACCAGGTGCTAGGGGCAAAGGACAGACTTCAGAGTCCATGACTCAGTTCTTTGGACTCTCAGCTGCTGATATAACTCAAACCCAACCACGAATAAATGTGCTCAAAAGTGATCCTCACACACATTGAAGTTTGAGAATGGGGTTTGAGGAAGGGAGAGGTTAGAAGTGCAAAGATCAGAGAAAGATAAAAATGAGAGCCCTGTGGTCTGTATGCTAAAAAGGCTAAATATGTTTTTGGTTTAACAAGACTGTAGTCAATTTAGTCAATATGGAGATGAAACATTGCAGCAAGTTCTAGCCACCACCCTGTCAACCAGCCCTCTGCTGAGTTACTGTGGCATGGACATGGGTATAGTTGGTCGGATGTAAGTGTATCATCCATCAGCAGACTCCTTCCCGCTAGAGGCAGAGGAAAAAAATGGGTTAGAACACCATGGCTTGCAGGCATTCATTCCCCAACTTAGAGCCCAGGCAAACATGGAACACAGGCCTTGGGTAGACCTTCGAGAACAGGTTGAATGAAATTGGTGCCCAGTTTCCTAAGAAGCCAGTGAGCAACCAGGAAAATTTAAAAGGATACCAGAACGGATTCAACCTACTTTGCCAGCAGATATTTTCCCAGAAAATCACTTTGAGAATTTTTTGAACTTGACTCTTTCACAAGTTAGCCAGGTTGAACATTGATAGGATTCTGAAATGATCATCTTTGATCACATGTCTATGGAACTATAACCGAAAGGAGCAGAATTCCCTGGGTGTAATTTGCGTAGCAGCAGCTCTTTGGACAGAAGAGTAAATCGTTTATGAAGTTATTAGGGATTATCGGCCTGCTTGCTTATTATTAATGCTCTGTCTTAGAAATAATATTTTTCAAACTGTATTGTGCATTGGATACCTGGAATGTCGCTAACAGTGCTAACCAGGGTATTTGCCCCCATGGAACTTACTGCTGGGAAATCAAGACAAACATTCAAAAAGCAATTACTACATTGTATTTAAAACAAGCACTTAGTCACAAAATTGTGCTCATTCCTTGAAAGGTCAGTTCTCTGTCACTTCTCACCCTAAAGTCCTGTTAATTCAGAGTTGCTGTAATAAATTAATTATGAAACTTAAAACATATTTTTAAAAATCTGATCACCAACAGTGAAAATTTTTTAAATTATCTGAATCTAGAAGAATTTACGTGTTTTGAAAGTTTGAATTTGTTATCAGATTTTGATAATATGGACATGTAATAAAGAGCGAATAGATACAGGTAACAAAACCACCCCAATGGTTGCTAAATAGGCATTCATGGAATGTGTTAGTGCAAATGGAATTGTATAATAGAAAGAGAACTGAGTTTATGCATCTCAGCACTTGAGCAGAGCCTGGTTTTCTTAGGGAGCAAATGGTCTTCGTTCTTATATCAGAGATGACCTTTAAGGATCCACTTAAAACATCGAAATCAGGTACATGGGACTATGTTTCACAGTTTGGGAGATGAAGGGAATGGCCCCCACTTAATATGTTTTAAGGTAGAAGACAATGAAACTACATGTGCGTATTCTATAGAATTCTTGTGAAGCGAGGACAAGACTGGCGTACTATTCACAAGCGCACGTGGCAATGAGGGGGTACCACACAGGCCTCCTTGCCCTAGCCTACGTGAGACGGGTCTGTTAGGAATTGTTCATAGCACAATGAGCCTTTTTTTGGTCAAGGACAAGAAATGTTACTGAATAGTGATTTGCTGTTCTAAAACTACCTAATAAATGTACATTCTCTTGCGTTTGTTGTAATGGGCTTTATTTTGATCGTCTGCGAAATGAAATAACAAGAGCAGGGTTAACTCACAGGGCTGTGGTGAGTGAGCCATAACAAGGAGCTCAGTGCCTTCGACAGCCTAGGGCCAGCTTCCTCTTTTGCCTGATTCCGTAGAACACATTAGAAACTGTAAAGGTGAGACCAACTCCTGCAGGCCGCATTCATTCTTCTCGACTATAAACAGACAAGCAATGAACACAAAACTGAAGCCCAGAGGGGTCAGTAAGACTGGCCAAAGCCAGCAAGTGGCAGAGCGGAACCCCAAACAGGTCTCTGGGTCCCTTTAACCTATGCTTGGTGCAGTTCTACAAACATGTATGTCCATGAGGCAGATAGTAAATGCACAGATGTTGCAGGAGGTGAAGGCAGGGGTGAAAGGAAGGAGGGTCCCTCCTCCCAGAGCTCTGTTCTAGATAGTAAGTGTGGCATTCCTGGTGTGTCCCGTAGGGGGTAAGGCGTCGACTCACCCGTTTGTGGGTCTCACTGCGGATTTTGTGTATGCACGCTGAGAAGAGGCAGCTTGCTCAGGAAAAGGTGTGTAGTATCTGGTGCAAACAGTTAATTTTTAATCAAAAGGTGAATGTTTACCCGTTTATATACTGCAAGAATCCTGCACACTCAGCTGCTCAAAATGACACAGGCCCAGGGCAGCTGATGGAGGTCAAGGTCTAGTACTTGGATATGCGCTGTAGACATTTTCCATCCCTTTAATACACACATAGTGCCCCTTTGAATACCACATAGACTGGTGATCTTTCCAATTCATTTTCCCCAAACTTTTTGGAAAAATTCTTTTCAGGGGTACAGCAACTATGAGGAACACAGTGTCACGAAACACAAAAGCAATCGCCAGTGACAGGCACATTACCATGCCGAGTGTCCAAATGAACTAAACAGTGTGTTTCAATTAAATCCTCAGACGAGGCCGGGCTGGGTGGCTCAGCCTGTAGTCCCAGCACTTTAGGAGGCCGAGGTGAGTGGATTGCCTGAACCCATGGATTCGAGACCCGCCTGGGCAACTTAGCGAGACCCCATCTCTACAATAAATCAAAAAATTAGCCGGGCGTGGTAGCGCACGCCTGTAGTTCCAGCTACTCAGAAGGCTGAGGCAGAAGGATCGCCGGAGCCCAGCAGGTCGAGGCTGTGGTGGCCGGAGCGGCCACTGCGCTCCAGTCTGGGCGACAGAGTGAGACTCCAACTCAAAAAAAAAAAAAGGAAAAGACCAACAACTCAATAAAAAAGAACCAAAAGTTTGAATCAGTTTATCCCCCCAAAAAAGTAACTTAAAACTTAAAGATATGTATTATAATCCAAACAGGAACCCAAATTTTAAAAAGTGATTTTTCATTTCACACATCAGTTAAGATTTGATATGTAATGCAGGGTTGTAGGGATACAAACACATTTATCCACTGATGATAGAAAAAGTGGAAATTGCTACAAATTTTGGGAAGGCATTTATGCAACAAACATCAATATTTAAAATGAACGTATCTTTTTCCCCCCAATAGTTCTTATTCCACGGATTTGACCCAAAGATATACCTTCACTAGAGGTTAAAGACATATGTGTAAAAGGTGCTCATTTCAGCTTTGTTTTAATATTGGAGGACTAGGAACAACGCATTTATCTATAAATAAAAAGGTTAAGCAAATCATGGTACTACCATGCAATGGAGTATTATGCAGTTACGAAAAGAATGTTGAATCTATGGTAGTATTAAGGGTTATTAGCTTAGAACTACAAAATGATGATGAAAAAAAAAATAGAAAGCCCAGAATAGGACTCAACTATATATGATTAATTTATATTCATTAAGTAAGAACGCCAAATAGGCATTAAACATAATGGCTAGTAGTAATTTTAGAAGTATGAATTAAAATAGGGTTCTATTTTTGCCTGTCAATGGGCAAATATTTAAAGAACGCTAACATTCGTATTGGTTAGGCTGTAGATTTACCCATCTTTTTGTTGATTTATATATTTGATTTTGTTTATTCATTCATTTAATTAATATTTATTGTGCAACATTCTATATATTATACCAGGCATGAGGTCTGACTTTGGTGAAAGTCTAGTTGAAGAGGGTATAAGGCCTAACTGTGGCAGTATAAATCCTATCTTTTACCGAACAATTTAACTTCTAAGAATTTCTCTTATCAGATAAGTGTGCCCAGTAGTGGTTGAAAGGATATATAGTACAGCACTTGTGGAGGACGAAACATGGCCTCAAATTCCTCCATCCTTATAACTCTTGTAATGAGATATTGCAGATTTTTCCATCAAGGGGTGGAGTTTATTTTCTACGCCTTGAATCTGGATTGGACAGGTGACTTGGGTTGGACAGAGAAACATTAGTAAACGTGTTGGAAGCAAGGCTTGACAAGCACTTGCACACTGGGGCTGGCCGTCCAAGGGGCAGTGAGACCACTGTGTGAAAGAGCCCAGACTAGCCCACTAGCGGTTGAGAGACCATACAGAGAGGCCTCAGCTATTTTCACTGTACCAGCTTCCCCAGGCTGTTCACAGAATCGTGAGTTTAAAAAAAAAAAGTTCTTTTAAGCTATGAAATTGTGGGGTCAATTATTACACAGTGAAAACGTGAAAGCTAATCAATAAGGTATTATTTTTAGTTGCCAACAAACAATTCACTTCGGCATCTACCAGGATAGAGAGGTTGGTTAAATGGAATGTCATTCATTCATACAACAGACTCTGCGACTGCTGTTAAGAATGATGATGTGAGCCTGGCTTGGTGGCTTAGCCTGTAATCCCATGCCTTGGGAGGCTGAGGTGAGTGGATTGCCTGAGCCCGCGGGTTCAAGACCCGCCTGGGCAACTTGGCGAGACCTCATCTCCACAATAAATCAAAAATCCGCCGGGCGTGGTAGCGCGCGCCTGTAGTTGCAGCTACTTGGAAGGCTGAGGTGGAAGGATCGCCGGAGCCCAGCAGGTCGAGGCTGCGGT
This sequence comes from Tarsius wallacei, assembly GCA_963574415.1. Lineage (NCBI taxonomy): Eukaryota > Metazoa > Chordata > Mammalia > Primates > Tarsiidae > Tarsius > Tarsius wallacei. The sequence continues at coordinate 5,415 of CAUYQG010237287.1, read as the reverse complement.
GGCCGGGAGCGGCCACTGCACTCCAGTCTGGGCGACAGAGAAAATGTATTGATAGGATAAATTCTTAGAAAGAGAATGATTAAATCAAAATGATTGGCATACTGTCTTTATGGAGTTGCCAACTGATATTAGCAATGTGTAAGGGTGCGTGGTTTTCCTCACTCTCAGTTAACACAGAGTAGATTTCATTTGCTCATTCAATCAACAAATAATTTTCAACTGACTAGCATGAAACAAATTTTGTTCTGCCCAGGGATTAAAGTCTCTGCCCTTATAGATCTTATATTCTAATGAGGAAAGACATATAACAAACAAATTAGAACTAGTGGTTAAATTTGTAATTCAAATTTTTTCTTTGCCAGATATGGTTGCCTTGTGATACAACTACCCCAGATTATCTTTGTGTTTTTTGAAAAATAAATTTCCTCAGCTTGAGGTTTTCATCTATTTTTAACCTTTTTAAAAATCTTTAAATTTTAAGGTTTTTTTCTTATTAGTAATTGAACCTTTTAAATGAATAGTTTACATGGACTTTTTCAATTTTTTGATCTTCTATTCCCTGGTGATTTTATAGATGCATAGGGCTTTAACTGATAATCTATGAATTATAAATTTTAGTCCAGATCTGCCTTCTAGACAACTCCGTATGGGCTGTCACAATAAATGAGTTTCAAAGTGTTTGAAACTACCTATTACTTTCCCCGTGACCCTAGCCTTCTCAGTTCCTTCGAAACCTCTTCTTCTTGCGTTCCCAGTCATGTTATATCATCATTCACCAGTTGTCCATCGAGTGATACAAGACTGAAATCTTCTTCTCTCTCATTTCAACTTCCCCCAAATCAAATTACCTATAAAATCTTGTCATACACGAAAGAAGTTTAAGCCTGTGTTTTCTCTTCATTGCCTTGTTTTGTGTTTTGGCTCAAGTCCTCCTTGTCTCTCTCATGGTCTGCTTGATAACTTCTGTTATGGTCTCTCACCTTTGCATTTTCTGCTTACTCTTCTCCAATGGTTCCTTTTTGCCTCCAGAATTATGACCCTTCCTTCCTGTCCAATTTTTCAATCCTCAACTTCTGCAACCCATTCAAATGATTTGCCTCCCATATCCTTCCTGATATCGTACCTTTACAAATTGTTTCCCTTCTCAAAAAGGCCTTCTCAGTATCCTAATTCCTCCAACCATCTATTGACCCAGTAATCTCATTCTTCGAGTCTTGGCTTAAAATAAACTTCAGTGTAATGCCTTTTCTGTTCTTCCCCTGCGGAACTGCAACAACCTCCTATGAAAAATCATGGCTTCATTTTCAGGCATTCATTAATGCATGCATTCCATAGTACATCTCAGGTTATAAGTTGTGGCTTCATTCCCAGGCTTCGTGTGGATGCAAGGCATTTTAAGAGATCCAGGCTTAAGTATTCACAGCTGTTTGTCCAGTGGGAAAATAAAAATTACTTCCTGGAAACTCCCACAAAATTACTAGGATTCACTGTCTTTGGACACATGAACACATAACCAATCATTGTTAGTTGCGATCATTGCCAGGGAGTTATGGTTTGCATTATCCATCAGGTTCCCCATGGGAAATAGATGGCACACCCAAATTAGGATAATTCAGGAGAATTTGTTTCTAGAAGGACTATTTGTTAAGATGTGGTGTGGGTAAGGGAACGATAAGCAATAAAGCTAGTCAGACTGCCTGTGCACCAGGGCCAGATATGAACCTAGATGTCAGAATTGCACATGACCTGGACCCAGAGACAGGCCCCAAGGACAGCAATACCACCGGTGCCACTTAGGTGTTCTAGCCATCTCATTGGTGCCAACAGGCAATATCTTGGCAGGACTTATAGTCTTCAGTAGAGAATATCTCTTAACAGTAACTGTTCTGTCCATCATGCTTAATCCTCTGTCAGTTTCTGCTGTACCAAAAACAATTATATTCAAAATCTGTCTGGGCCTTAAAATCTGTCAAGATTGTCCCATATGCAATAATTCTATGATCAATTCACATTAAAATAAGAGGACAGTTTTTCAATCATTGTCCTGATTGGCTTGTACTAATGAGTTTATTCCAGAATGCATGTTTTAAAATGTACTGCTTATTATAGTCTTTAATATTTTATTTATCAACCGATATAGGAGCATTTCAATATTTTTAACAAATATGTCTGTTACTATCACTACCATTTTAAAAAAGAAAAGGTTTGGATGCCTGTTCATGTTTTTTTTTTTAAACGACAACCAGAATGCATTTATATCATCCTATTTCAATGCTTCATATACATAATAATGAGCTCTTTGAGAAAATGTTTTAAATGGGTGTTTTTCCTCTTTTCCTCAACGATTGATAAGCAACACTGTTTTTTGTTTTGTTTTGTTTTGTTCTTTTGAGACAGGGTCTCACTCTGTCACCCAGGCTGGAGCGCAGTGACGTGATCATGGCTCACTGTAGCCTCCAACTCCTGGGCTCAAGAGATCCTCCTGCATCAACCTGCTGAGTAGCTAGGCCCACAGGCAGATGCCACCATCCCAGATAAGTTTTAATGTCTTTAGACAAGGGTCTCGCTATGTTGCCAGGCTGGTCTCAAACTTCTGGCCTCAAGTCATCTTTCCACTTCAGCCTCCTAAAGTACTGGGATTACAGGCGAGAGCCATGATGCCCAGCTAGATAAACAATATACTCCTTGATTGCATGAGGGGCATCTTTTATGTGTATATAAGGGGGTACACCCCAAAACCCAGAATTTATTTATAAGAAAATTGTGTATTTGTTCTTACATGTTTAAAGTTCAGTCATCTTCAAGGTACTCTTCATTTGATGCATGACACCTATTAACACGCTTTTTCCACGCTCAAAACAGTTTTTGAACTCATCAATTTTCATGCCTTTTAGGGTTTCTGTTGATTTTTTTGTTTAACCTCTTCCACATCAGCAAAAACCTTCCCTTTGAGGACTTTTTCCATCCGGTGAAACAAAAAAAATTCACTCGGAGTGAGATCAGGTGAATAGGGAGGGTGGGAAAGGGGGTCATGCAGTTTTGGGCCAAAAACTGCTGAACACTCAGAGCATTGTGGGCAGGTGCACTTGTAACTCACCCATCACAAAATGGGCAAACGCACTGAAAGAATCTCAAAAAAAAAAGGAATTCACTGAAGCCCAACACAGTCTTTCACAGCAACACTAGCTGGTCCACTGCTGCTGCTGGGTTCCCAGAACACTCACCTAGTACGAGAAGCCTGTACTAAAAGGGTCCACCCTCCAAAAAAAAAAAAAAAGGAATTTTTTTGGTCCCCCCATATATATCATATATAGAGCTTAACACATATCGCATTGCTTAATTACTATTTATTGATGCTCAAAACTTAGGAAACTGATCAAGAGGTTTAACATTTGTGTTTTCTAGTATTTTGCAAACCCATTCAGGGGACAGTGTATTCTATGCTAAGTCACAACTAGTATATAAACAAACTATCATAATTGAACCATGTCATTTCTGAAATATGCCACATACTACTACTTCCTACTCCATAGGTTTTTATAATTTTCTCTAAAGCAGATTACTTTTTAGTATTCTCAAATGGCAAAAGAAATGTTCCATCAAATTACTTGAAGGGGGGCCTCCTTTCTTATCATTCACATATAGACAGATGTGTCATAATTATCTTGGGGCCAAATCTCAAGATGTTAGTATGTTAACTATGCCCTGTCCCTCAATGTGCATCTTGGTGTTATAGAATCTTTTACTGTAGAAAACAAACACGATATTTTGTTCTACACCATTAAGTAAAGCCAACCTAATAAAACAAAAACAGAAAGATAGAGACCCTTCTTACTTAAAATTGTGGCCTCTTCAGACTCGTTATGTAAAGCCAGTATACATTTGGGCTAAACACGTCTCAGTCAGTCACTGCCTGTCTTACCCAAATTTAAAAGGTAAGTTTTCCCCCAAATTTCTGTTGATAGCCTTTGTTAACCAACAGACTGGAAGACCAGATTGCATTTGAGCAGAGCTCCAAATCATGGCCGTATAACGTCCGCCTTGTGTTCAGTGCTAGTCATTCTATAATACCATTAATTGAAGGTGACAAATCAATTGCCCAATTTCAACTGACAGCAAGGAACACTCGCATTATGTTACTAGATGTCTGCTTTGTATACTAGCCCCACCAAGCCATGGATGCCCAATAAATGTCTATATTAATCATTTGTCTTATTATTGCTACTCAGTTAATTCGCTGGTACTTACCAAGCCTACTTGATGTAAAATATACTCTAAGTATAAAGCTTAAATAAAAGGAACCAAAGAGAAAAAGATGAAAGGTGAAAGAAGGGAAGGAATACTTTTAGTGTAACATATTTACAAATTAAAAATAAAAATAGAATGCAAGAGCATACATTGACCAAGTGAAATATTTTTCATTCATTCATTACATTTGCATAAAATGTAAGTAACAGGTTAGTGCCTTTCAAGGGTTGGTAAAAAAAAATAATAATAATAATAAAGAAAATGAAAGAGGAAGAAAGATTGTTGTACTTGAAATTGCTTAAACCTGGCCTGCTTAGCTTGATTAACGAATTATAATGCTTCAAAAACAAAAAACAAAAACCTAACCAGGCACAGTGGGGCATGCCTGTAGTCCTGGCTACTAGGTAGTCTGGGGAGTTCTAGTCCAGCCCGGGCAATGGAGCAAGACCTCATCTCAAGACAAAAAGTAACAAAACCAAAGCTGTTCAATCAAATATCATAGCTAAAATCTATTTTCTTCTAACATTCCAGCAGCTTTCATTAAGTTTTAACACATTATACGCATGTGATTTTTTTCCCAAATAACTTACCCTGATGTTTTTATTCATGTTGAGGAAAGATGACATATTGTCACCCTCCCTTTGACTTCTCTCAGCTCCACGTTTCCCCCCTAGATTAAGGTATTTACCAGACTGTTAATAACTAGCTTTACAAACAAAATTTTAAAAATTTAAAAAAATGTTTTTACCTCAAATATCAAATTTTCAGTAACTTTCTGGTGAGGGCACAGAATCTCTCAATTCCTTGTGTGTGTCTGGTGATAACCACCCACAGAAGTTATTGCTAAAGCAAGTGTCACTATACAGTGACCTATTTGCCTTACTCAATACTCAAGGAGAGAGCGTGGCAGACAAGGGAGAGGAAAAGAGCATTCTTGCCGGGCTCGGTGGCTCAGCCTGTAATCCTGCGCCTTTGGGAGGCTGAGGTGAGTGGATTGCCTGAGCCTGCGGGTTCGAGACCCGCCTGGGCAACTTGGCGAGACCTCATCTCTACAATAAATCAAAAATTAGCCGGGTGTGGTAGCGCACGCCTGTAGTTCCAGCTACATGGGAGGCTGAGGCAGAAGGATCGCCGGAGCCCAGCAGGTCGAGGCTACGGTGGCTGGGA
>CAUYQG010237284.1:0-23387 GCA_963574415.1 Tarsius wallacei | reverse complement strand
CACGCCCGGCTGATTTTTTTATTTATTGTAGAGATGAGGTCTCGCTTGCCCAGGCGGGTCTCGAACCCGCGGGCTCAGGCAATCCACTCACCTCAGCCTCCCAAAGGCGTGGGATTACAGGCTGAGCCACCGAGCCCGGCTCAAAACCATTTTATAACCCAGCCACTTGTCATCATCTACACTGCAAGTACCTTATTTACAACCACTCTCATTTCTCACCTGAATTTTACAATAGCTACCAGTCTTCCCCTTTTGAGCCTAGTCTCAACATCAATATCATTGTAAGAATGATCCTGTGAGAATATTAGCCATATCTTGTCATCCTTCTACTCAAAGCCTTCATAAGATTCCCATGTTAAAATAAAAGTAGAAATCCCTTTAGATGTTGACTCTCTCAACTCTTTGACTGTGTCTCTTAATGTTCCTCCCTTGGCTGCTTCTACTCAACCATACTAAACTCCTTGTCATTCTTTGAAAACACTGGACATATCCCTAAATCAAGGATTTTTCATCTGCTGTCCTGTGCGAGGATTGCTCATTTTCTACATGGTTTGTATATTGACCTCCTTCCAGAGTTGCTCATATGTAGGGTGGCCAGATTTAGCAAAAATAAACAAAGGGCAAGATATACAGATAAATTTTAATGTCAATAACCAATGAAATTTTCTAGGACAAGCATTTCCCATGCAATATTTGGGACATACTGATGTTAAGAAAGTTATTCATCATTTATTTGAAATTGACTAAAATCTTTAAGGAGAAAGGAAGAAAAACTGGTCTGTTTGTTATAGCTCTTATAGTTAAATAAGTCATTAATTACTTAAACAGCATATACACAATTTTTGTTGTATCACTGGCCTCATGCCAGGATCCAGGTAGGACAGAATTGCCTGCAGAATGATGTTTGGACAAGGTCTATTTTTTTCATTTTACTAATACTGCTGCTTTCAGTCTCTCCCCCCACCCCCATCCCCTTCATCTGTCTCTGTCTCTCTCTGTCTCTGTCTGTCTGTCTGTCTGTCTGTCTCTCTCTCTCTCTCTCTCTCTCTCTCTCTCTCACAAACACACACACACACACACACACACACACATAACTTGACTACATTTATTTTAACCATTACCCCTCTTCTTTGTACTGTTATAGTTGTTGACTGTACAACTTTCTCCAACAAAGGATCAACAGAGAGTAAAAATAACTGCCAAAATGAAAAGAATGAATGTCTGAAATGTTCATGAAAAATAAGTTTCTTGTGAAAATCCGATCATAGTAAATTTTTTAATTGCAGGAAAATGAGGTGAATATCCTGTAAAGAATGAGGGTGCCTAAAAGCAAAGCAGAGGAAAGACTGTGATTACCAGGTCCTAAATGTGGCTAAAATAATCAAATAATTATGAAACGAAGAGGCTGATCCACTCTGGCAATGCGATAGAAAAACAGAACGATGGAAAAGCATTCAAGGATGATGTCTGAAAACCCCTTCATCTCCTGCCAATTGTGTGGCCAAAGGTTCATAGGTACAAATACATTTTCACATAAAAATATGTGAAAAAGACTTGTTTGTATTGTCTGATTTCAACCCCTGCAGAATCTCTGTAAACTCTATTTCTATCATAAATCTCTCCTTCAGGAAGAAAAGAACTCTTCCAGTGGTAGCTCCAGGAAAATCCCAAGAGCAGCTTTCATACCTCACCCCTGGAGGAGGGTGATGTGGGGTAGAGGACAGGCCACCACTTCAACTTTGTGCAATGCAATTTCAAACCCGTATGATACTTGGAAGGACAATAGATCCTCATCCCTTAACTTACATGTGCAAATCAGTTTTCCAGACATTTCGTTATCTTCCTGAGATTCTCTGTAAATTCTCCACATACTTTAAGTTATAAATCCAGACACAGTTGACTACGTATTTCGCATTTATTTTTCTAATTTAAAATAAAATGTCACTTATCTCAGGTGAGATGTTCTCTAACTCCAACAATCCAACAGGTCAGAAAAAAATGCCAGTGCTCAAGAGATAACTTTCAGTAATACCAGCAGCAGAAATAATTATAAAATGATTAAAAGCTGTCTTAGTGAGTCTAGGCTCACAAGCTTGTTCCCTTTTATCACAATATATGCTGTCTTCTATTCTATTTCTAGCTAAACTCAACCTCTCAAAGGCACCATAACAATATGAGTGAGTGATCTTTACAAAACACGTTTTTCTGGGGTCAGCCTATACTTTCATCTCGAACCTGAGATTCTAAGTCTGTAGCACATACTCATTTTAGTACAAGTTTAAGCATTGCTTTTCAAGATAAAACAGCACTTAATCAGAGTTCAAATCTCTAATAGAAAAGGCTGCATTTGAACAGAGTTCAAAAGCTCTAAAAAAATGAAGCCACGCTCTTCAGGGGAACATTCTGGCATCACTGAACAAGCGATAAGCAGAACACGAGGATGAAAAAAAATCTGGCCTTTGAAATTACAAAGCCACGTAATTAATCAGTTGGCAATATTGCAGTTCAATTATGCCTTTGGGTGTGTACACGGTTGATTTCTTGTCTTTTTAAGACTTAGTGTAGCAATAATAGCATTGTTTGTGAGGTACTTTAAGGAAGCCACCAGGTTTATTTGGGGTGACGACTTTAATTAATCTGACTTTTCCTCCTGTCTTTGTTCCTTTTGGCTTTTCTGTGATTAGCAAACAAGACATCTCTGTTCATGTTTGTGAATGTCTTTATTGATTTCTGTCGTGCGTATTTTCCTTGTACTAAACATTAATCCCTGGTATACACCCTGGGTGAATTTTTCCTTTGTTGTCATAAATGACCTATGAGTCTATGCCCTTCTTAGTGGAATTCCTACGGAAGTTGGATACACTTCCTAATGTCATGGGGCTTAGGGGATCATTTTGTAAGCTTCCAAGTTGGCACTAAATTTATTCTAGCGCTTAGTCTAAAAATCTGCACATTTAAAAATATATATATATACCTAGGTTTTAACTGATTCTCACTATAAGGGATTCCACTATGTTGCTTTCTCTTCAATAATGTATTGGCATGACTTAACAAACAGTAAAAAACAGACAAATAGCACCTATCCGTCACATATTAGATTTCATACTTCAGTTTTAATGGATTCAGAGCTCTTCTGGCAGAAGTGGTTTGAATATTTTCTTATTTTTACTCTTCCAAACTTCACTTTAAGAGAAGCCATTATAGGTAAATCCACATTACATTTGTGAATACCGAGGAGCGCCATTACCACAAGTCCACCCAGCATCATTTATCTCTCGGCCCCAAGATCCATAGAGACGTTCAGATTTCTTTCACATACTCAGTGAGCTAAGATTAAGTTTGAGTCAGCGATAGTATTTGGAGATGTATTTTCTATGGCGTGTGTCTAGAATGTCTGTAAAATTTAGGATGTTGCATGACAAACTGCAGTTTATGTTTTTTGTCAGTAAAAAAATAAAGTGAAGGAAAAACCACCACCAAATATATCGATAGCCGATGGAAAGAGCGCCCTCATGTGGTAATGCTCAAGCAGAGCCGGAGTGTGCTGACAAATGTTCGTACCCCTAATGTGCTTTATGGTTGAGCTTTACCAAGTCATGGGGCCCCTCCTGTGCCCACTGCAGCTATTAAAATAGATTTAGCCTTAAAATCCATCTCAGTACAGCATGCTAAGTAGCTACATACGATAATCTGTGACGAGCACTTAAGACAAATTACTTTGCCACAGAAACATTTAGGTAAAATACTCAAAGAGGGTCGGACTCAACTCAAATAATGATAGGATTCATTCTTCATGCCTCTAATTTCATATTTCATTCAGTTATTTTCTTTACATTTTAATATTTCTATCGTGAAAGATTTGATCGTCCAAAATCAACCAGGCAGAAAGAAAATTTTATTCTGCCACTGTAGCGTATTATTAACCATATGTTCTTCCTTTTCAATCTTTCCCCACTTTCTTCCCTCCCACCTCTCTCTCCTCCCTCCCTCCCTCCCTCCCTCCCTCCCTTCCCCCTCCCTCTTTTCCTTCTTCCCTCCCTCCCTTTCTTTCTTGCCCTCTTTCCCTCTCCCCCTCTCCCCTTCTCTCCCTCTCCCCCTCTTCCCCTCTCCTCTTCTCTCTGTCCTCTCTCTCTTCCCTCTTCCTTTCCCCCTTTTCCCCATCTGCTTCTCTCCCTTTCCTCCTTTCCCCGCTCTCAAACACACACACACACACACACACACACACACACGTGTGTATGGGCATCATTCATTTAGGGACTCCCTTAGCCTATTACCTAGAGCTTATTCTTATCAAAGCTACCTAACAATATTTATTCTGCCATCACTCTGTCAATCCTATATGAATAGAGTCACACAACTTATAAACTTGACTGACTCCATACATAGTTCATGGACCTGAGGATTTTGCCTCCTAAAGTAAAATTCTTGACAAAATATATATGCCCCATATTTATTAATGAAACCCTCAAGTAGCTGGTACTATATCAAGAGTTAAACTGTAATTAAAAATCATCAAGAACTGATAGGACCAAGACTACCATTCACTAAGTGAAGTTCAAAGAAGTGCTGAGACATCAATAATAGAGTTATGAAATTTGAAGGGAAAAGGATGGCTGGGATTGGTCACTGTGTAGACTGACTGTTACGGAAATTGAGACCCTTGCACTACAAAACAACAGGAGGTGAGAGGCTGAGATGAATGAAGTGCGAATATTAGCAATATTAATATAATAATAGATATAACTACAACTTAATGAGTACTCCTATATGTCAGGGTACAGAGTGCTTTTCAGAATGTGTTTTAATTCTCAGAACAGCCCCCCAAGGAAAGATTAGTCTAATTTTGCAGATCAAAAAAACTAGGAACTGGAAAAGTTTGGCAGCTCTCTTGAAGTACTACAGATACTATCTCAGAGCCAGGATAATCTGATGCCAATGCAGGAAACTACCCCTCCGCCCTTACTGGAAAATAAGAAGGAAGGAAAAATCCCAGGAAAACCCTTTAGTAGGATTAAGGAGAAAAAATAAATCATTTGGATGGGGTATAAGGAAGGATTGTGGCAATGGAAAAGCAGAAAGCAAAAATAAGGAAACTTACTGAAATCTATGACTCCATTTTTTAAAAATTCTATATAGTAGGAGTATATCTATTATAGTAGTCCCTAGATTCTAGTCTCCAAATCTGTATAACCAAATGTCAAAATCAAAAAAGTCAAGAGATAAATCCTTATTCTCTGAAATCAATAATATCCTGAAAAATGTCAAATGACTCCTAGATCTTACAGGCAGCAAAGGGCAAAGACAGGATCAGAGCATAGTTGGGTCCTGTGCTCCTGTCACAGCCCCCATTCAGGCACACATGGCAATGGAGTCCTGCCCTCATACCTGCCTTACTCAAGTCTGTCCATAGCATTGCTGCCAAGGTGATCTTGTAAGCACATGAGTCTGACAGTGTAATAATAAAGACAAGCTAAGTTATGCTGCAGTAACAAACAACCCCCAAATCTCAGTGGCTTGAAATGAGGATATTTATTTCTGCAGTGCAATACAATTTCTGGGAATCCAGATTGAAGACACTCAAGCTGATAGAACCATCCGGAATACTGACAAGGGTTGGAAACTAGAACTTTACATGTGCCCAAGGAGAAATGGCAATATTTGGTAGACATTACCTTTGAGTAACTCCATAGATTCTCTTGCTTAATTGATAAATGTCAGCTGCTAGCAGAATAAAATCCAAGCACATTTTTTTGTCTTAGAAAACTGTGATGTGGTCTCTGACTACCTGCCATACCTCATCTCCCATCAGTTTCCCACAGGTATCCTATATTCCAATTATCTTGAGTCATGAATTATCCCCAGACGTATCAAGCTATGTCATGCCCCATACATTTGCACATGATATAAACTCTGCTTGAAATTTTCCTCCTACCTATGTCTGCCTGGTGAAATCCTACTTTTCCTTCCAGGCTCAGCTCAGGGTTTTTCTGCTCTAAAGTTATACAGTTATATAGTCAGTTCACTCCATCCCCGATCCACAAACCCCATCATGGCCTTGCCTCATTTCTGTCTTTATCAAAGCATGCCACACTCATTTGTTCAACATAATTCTTATGTATTAGACAGTAAGGGCTCTGAGTATACTATTGCTGGGTTATTGCTAGTACTCAATAAATAATGTTTCATTGAAGAAATAAAGTTATCTGCATTGTAACAGGAGATTCCAAGGTTTAGCCAAATCAATATCTACAATAAACCAGTGGAATTTTCAAGGAAAAAAAAAAATTGAAGACAACAAGTAGAAGATAGACACATAGGAAAATTAAGGCTTTTTTTTTTATCTTATCTTAAAGTTGTGTGGTACAAGTCAGCATTGTGTACATAAATGGTTTAAGTACAGTTGAAGTTTGGGGGCTCCCATTGGACCTCACTTCACCTGGATTAGGATCAGGAATGCTTATTGATGTTATGTGCCCCCATCCTCTGGCAGTGTCTCATTGCTGCCAATCCCTTTTACGTCGATGTTCAGGGTACACTTATGAGTGAGAACATATGGTACTCAGTTCTTTGTTTCTGTGATATAAATCACTGAGTATGATAGACTCCAAATCCACACAAGTTGCTGTGAAGTCCATAATTTTGTCCTTCTTTACAACTGCGTAATATTCCATTATGTATATGTACCACATTTTTTAACCAGTCCACTTTTGATGGGTAGCATGGTTGGTTCCATGTTTTTGCTATTGTGAATAGTGCTGCAATAAACAAGTATGTGCAGATAGACTCCAGCGATCCTTCCACCTCAGCCTTCCAAGTAGCCAGAACTACAGGTGTGCACTACCACGCCTAGCTAATATTTGATTTATTGTAGAGACGAAGTCTCACCAAATTACCGGGACTGGTCTTGATCCCACGGGCTCAGGCAATCTACTCACCTTGACCTCCCAAAGTGCCGAGATTACAAGCTGAGCCACCGAGTCCAGTCAGGTATCATTTTTGTAGAATGATCTGAATTCCAGAAGGGGGATTGCTGGGTCATATGGAAGGTCAATTACTGGTTCTTTTAGAAACTGCCACATGATTTCCATAGAGGTCGAATTAGTTTGCACTCTTTTCTCCACATCCTTGCCAATATCTGTTGTTTTGGAAGGTTGTTTCTTACTCTACTGATAAAATTAATTTTTTTCAAAGTAGCTTTTTTTTTAATGCAATCTGGTTACTTTAAATTGTAACGGAAGGTCACATATATGAGAATCAATGTGGGAGGCTTTCTCAAACTCCCTCTAGCTCTTAGATATTTCTCCCTAAAAGATCAGAATGTGTCAGATATCATCTAAAATAGTTTATTGAGAATCATTACTGTGCTAGGAAATGCATTTTTATATTTAGTGACATTTACTTTCTGTAGATATCCTGAAGATACGGATATAATTTGCCCCATTTTGTAGGGAAGAGAAGTTCAGAGAAATTACTTAACTTGCCCAAAGTTAATGGCTAATAGTATCTGAAATGGGATTTCAAATCTAAGGCCTTTTGATGGTGAAGTCATGCTATCCATATGACATCTACACAAAAACTGTAGGTAGATACAGGGAACTGTGTTTGTAAAAATATGTCATATCCACCCATGAATGGGAGTTAATGTTCTTATAAGCCACCCTACCCTGTGTTTCATCAGGGGTTGTCTTATAACAATGTTTTTTATCCAAAGAGCATGAATAAGTTATAAACTTCAGCCTTTTTCAGTTGTGTAGGTGATAGTGTGGGACTCACAAATTTTACTTTGTAGTACTTCATGACCAGCTACTATTTTTGCCAGTCTAGGGTTTATGCTGGACCTGGTGCTACGTGGTGGTTACACACCCAGAAATCTCATGGCCATCCACCTACCCAGACCAGTGCATCGCTGGGTAGAAGACATCCTTGAATTATTTGATATTTTTAATATTCAAAGAAAAGAACAATGCATTTGTTTCTAAGAATTTCTCCTACCAAGAATTTCCTAAGATCACAGTGGAACTGCCAGAAATTTCTAAAACACATTCTCCTAAATATACACAATTTTTCCTAGGGCAAATCATCACAGTTATTTCTTTCTGGACTCAAACTGTATCCCTCTGTGCCAAAAGCATTTTTATCTTAAGGCTCATCTAATCTTTGAATCTGAAAGTCAGTTCTCTGAAGTATTTATGAAATATACAACTAGAAACTTTATTCCTATCAATCAAAATAAAATGATTTTATACTCCTTTACAAACATAATTTTATAGAGAAGTATTAAAAGTATCTTTAAAAACTATTTTTAAATTTTTTTAATTTTACCTAGATGATTAGTGAGGCTGAGCATTTTTCCATCAGTAAGGATACCTGGTCCCAAATCAGGCTAAGTGAAGATTAATGGGAGGCCCAAACTTTGCCTGTAGGATGACCACTTATGTATCTAATCCTGAATTGTACCCCACATCTTTAAAATTTTTTTGAAATGTTTTAAATTCTACTTAGAACAGATTTTACTTGTTTATTCCAACTTTCAGTGATATCCAAGGCTTAGAATTTGTATGATGGCCCCAAGCAAATGTAAATTCCTTGCTTCAATAATTAAAAAACCCAACGAACATGCTTCACTGGGGCAAATAATTAACATGCCTACTCAGTAAATTTTGTGTTCTAGAGCAATCAGGATGAGTAATTGCTGAAGAAAAAGTGCCCAAGTAGGCTGCTTTTGCTGTCCTTGCAAACAGACCATCCTGCTTCAAAATTGTTTCCCACAAATTACTTCATTCACCTTGGTTTTTAAGATAGTCATTTCAACCCAACCTAACACTTATTCTAAGTCTGAGCTTAGACAAATAATCTCAGGCATCTTGCAAATCATTACATAATGTTTGTTTAGGAACTCTTTTAATCTCCTTTACAGAGATAAGCTGCCAATTTAATGACTCTTACAAGGTAATTCTTTTCACCCATTCACAGCTTCTGGTTTACTGTTTTATAGTGCTTTTTTAATTGATTTGTCTTCAGGACACTATTTTTAAAAATATTTGACTGGTGAGTAAAACACATAGGAGAATTATATTTTTCAGGATATTGTAAAGTAGGCATCATTTTAATATAAATTATCAATGAAGGCTACATTTCTTTAATTCGTATGCAAGCATGTTATAACAGAATGCAAGATAAGAAAAACACAATTATAGATGTGTTTGTATCTGTCAACACATGCCAGAGCATAGTTAGATTCACTAAGTAAAAGCTATTTTGAAATTGTGACATACATAAAAATGCAAACATGAAGGCTATGGAATAGGTTTTTTTAAAATTATGATTTTAATGGGTCTATTAAAATTATCAGTATAGTATGACTGTCAAGAAGATTTCAGAATAGATAGACCTCAGTTCTGATCCTGACAGTGGAACTCATGAACAACATAACCTTGGGGTGAGTTTTTAATCTCAGTAAGGAAGCAGGTATTCCTCACCTGTAAAAGAAGAATATAGAAATTCTATATATAACTCAAGGTTGTAGTGAGAATTAATACAATTAAGCTGATGTATGAAAATAAAGTACTTAGTTTAATATCTGGCACAATCCACATGTTAGATAAACAATGTATTTTTTCTATTTTAATTAACTTCATCATTCAGAAATAGGTGTTGAGTGTGTGATGCTTTACAGGAATGTGCAAGCAATTGTGTGTCTGAGATACATGTCTATATATGGAAAAAGAGAGTATGTGAGAATGAAAATATGCTCTGGAAGATATGTACATATATTTTAAAATGTGACTCCAACATAGTCATGAATTTAATCTTAAAAAGAACGTAGGACTCTTGCAAGTCATATCATGTATCAGAAGTCACAAGAAATCCTTATTTGATTTAAAAAAAAGAAATTGACTGGTAACTTAAAATGAATTCTTACTACTGACTAAAATAACCAATGAAACAAATACTCTATGAAAATTCAGTATTGGTTTTTTTTGCAGTATCTCTATGTTTCTGAAAGCAGTCTGATGAGGAAAGTTGTCTGTGACACTAGTTTATTAGTTCTTGGCTTCTGTTGCTCTAAGTTATTATTTTTTCAGGTTAAAAGACTTCTTGGAAAAGGAATAGAGAAAATCAAAGTTCTTTCCTTGAAATATGACCTAGACAATAAGCACTATTATAAAGTGACCTTCATGGTTGATAATCTTAGCCGAGGGCACTTAAACTATAGATTGGAACAATCCTTATATCACAATGAGTTTCTTAAGCCTTTGGAGATGCAGAAACAAACTGTCCAG
Source organism: Tarsius wallacei (assembly GCA_963574415.1). Lineage (NCBI taxonomy): Eukaryota > Metazoa > Chordata > Mammalia > Primates > Tarsiidae > Tarsius > Tarsius wallacei. Next base: position 13,104 of record CAUYQG010237284.1, on the reverse strand, counting down.
CTCAGTACCTCTGTGTTAAAAAATTCCCCAACAATCTAAGGCAAGTATCAGAAAATTCAGAAATCAATATTGATTATAATAGAATATATATATGCCAGGGATTATATTATGCAAGAGATCTGGGAAATCTTCAACAAAGGATGAAAAATAAATTTCATCAAGGCAGTTATAAAGTTGATTTAATGTATCTCAAAAGTCCATGGAAAAGTTATCCAATATCTTGTTCCTGTGCAAATCTATAGAGTGTGATGGTGTAAGAAATATTTTCTTTTGACCTGTTCTCAAATCTGAGCTCTATCACTAAAAAACTACTCCACCTTTGGCAAATTAGTTAACCTCTCTGAGTCACGTTTCCTTATAAGTTTAATGATGATGTTACTTTGCAGATGTTTATGAAGATCAATTCAAAAAATGTATTTTTAAAGCATAGCCAAGAACCTGATATAAGGCCCTAAACAATCGCCAGATTTACATATTTCTAAGTAACTACATCCTCAGTATAAATTATGGCTGTTAGTGCTATGATATGTAAGACATATCACGTAAAATACTTATGACCTGGGCAACAAAGCTATTTTATTTTGGTGTTTCAAGCAATATAAAGTATATGAAGACAATGATTTGCTGGAGTTAACTCCTACTGTTCTTTGAGATTCAGTTGTTAAATAGATAGTAATTTAAAAGCCTTTGTTAAACAGTTAGTAGCCTATAATTGGCCCTGGTGGGAGTATTTACACTGTAAAAATTGGGAGATGCTATGAGTCAGGGTTGTTGTTGTTTTGTTGTGTTGTTTTGTGGTGTGTGTGTGTATGTGTGTGTTTTGTTTTTTTGTTTTTTTTTGTTGTTTTTTTTGGTGGAGATCTCTTTTACCACACATCACTGCATAGAGGAAAGAAAAGGATAGACTTTGAGGGAAAGAGGAGTTGGTAAAAGCAAATGGTTTCTTCTTAGTAATATTTTGAAATTAATATTTTGCATTTTTAAAAGAACATTTTTAATTAAAGGACTAATCCTTACTTAATTTTGGTCCAGAATCTTTCCTCTACCCTAGTGTTCTGTGGATCTTCTATTTGCAATATCACACCGGTTCTTTGCTTTTCTTCTTTTGTACCAAATGCCAGTCAAACTAACAAGCTAGTAAAAATAGTAAGAATAGGTACTACTGTCCATCATGCTTTATTCATTCAACAAATATACATTCAGTTACTATATTGTGTCAGGACCCTGAATGCTCAAGGTACTTACAGTCTGTCATCTAATGTAATTCACATCCAGTGTTTATTATATGCCCAGAACAATCATCTCAATAACCTAGAAGGTTATCCTCATTTTACAGTAAGGAAAACTGAGCTTCAGACAGATTTAAAGCTTGCCCACAACTCAAGAGCTTGCAACTGCCATTGTTGAGGCTAGAATGTGGAAGTATGATTCTAGAGCCCTTGCTCTTAACCTCAATCCTATATACAGCTCCTCTTTGAGAGGGAGACAATTAGAAATTGGTAACAAATGAACGCAATAAACTGTAAGGCAGTTTTTGAAGGTTTTCCTGGTCCTAACTTGGTACTCTGCAAATGCCTGCCATGCTCACCTTTCTGTTGGATGCTCTACAAAAACGCCAGGCACTTCTTACTCAGGAAAAAAATCCCTGTGCATTCTCCCTCCCCTCCTCTCCCCCCTCCTTCCTCCCCTTTCCCTTCCCCCTCTTCCTCTGAAACTTGGGTATTTTCTGTCAGAAGTGCTTTGCAATGGCATGATGGGACACAAAAACCGAGTTGTGGTCAAAATGATTTCAGGCCCCAAACAAACAAATGCAGAAGTCATTAAGATGGCAGGTCTGGAGTTCACCCAAAAAAAGGACAAAATACATACAATAAATATGATAGATGTTTGGTAGAGAAAGAAACCATTTCAGATCTGGGGACTGATAAAAATTATTTTCAGGAAAAGTGGATGCTGATTTATGCCCAGACCAGGATGTACTGTATTTGAGAGAACCTGTTTCCTATTGCATCTCCTACTTGCCACACTTAAGGAATTGCAGGAAGCTGATAGATCACAAGCTTAGCTGTGTGCTTGTCTCTCTCAACTACTGTAAAACTCATGGATCTTTTCATAAAAGAAAGTGGATTTGGGAGACCAAGGTGAGAGCTCAGGGATTCGAGACCAGCCTGGGAAAACTTGGCGAGACTTCATCTCTACAATAAATTCAAAAAATTAACCAGACATGGTAGCGCACACCTGTAGTTCCAGCTACTTGGAAAGCTGAGGCAGAAGGATCACCTGAGTCCAGAAGGTCTAGACCATGGTGACCATGAGCGTGTCACTGCACTCCAGCCTGGGTGTCAGAGTGAGACTCCAACTCAAAAAAAAAAAAAAAGAAAGAGATATATTACTTTATTTTTCTTTTTTAATTTTATTTTAAAGATGTGGTGTACAATTCAGGATTAGGTATACAAGTGGACATCATACAGGCAAAATTTAGGCCTCCCTTTTGTCCCCACTTTGCCTGGTTTGAGATAATACTTCTATTTCTGAACATATTACTCCTGGAAATTATACTTTATAGTCTTAATTCGCATGTATATGCCTATAAATCTTAATATAATACAATCAGATTCATCTAATCTAACCAGAGATATTAAACTAGAATGTATTATCATAGTGGGTATGTAATAATTAATGTCCAGTAATATATAATATCAAACAGAAGGAGGAATTTTAAAGTCTCATGAGAGTTAAAAGTAAACACCTTACATAATAGGAGAGTTTGCTGTTCTCTGTGTTTATTGCATAAGTTACTGTACATTTAGCTATTGTTTTTATTGTAGTGCCATGTGTCTCTACCCTCTAGTTAGGAAATGAGTGCTTTAGAAAGCACTATTTGATTAAGCATCAAAAGATCTGAATTCTGGTAACTTCTTGAGAGTGGGGGAAAAAACTGGAATTTCCATGAAGACGGGAAGCATTTCTATTATTATTAGCACTAAGTTCTGAATGCCTAGCAGGGACATTGACTGTAGAAGCTGTGCAATAAATATTTGCTATATAAATGAATGAATGAACGAAGTCACTGACCTTTTGTGTCTCAGCTTTCTTATTGAAACATGAGGGCTATATATAGAGAGAGACGATATATATATATATATGCCTTGTCTACCTTGGTATGTCATTAGAAATTCCTGAGACACTCTAGGTCAGATACAAAAAGTTATTTTTATACAAGCAGTGATAAAATTTAATTTAAGTTAAATTTTCATGATTCACAGAATATTGGTCTACTTCACACCAGCACTCTGTAAGTCTCTTGATTGATTTTTCAGAATAGTTGAAGGACAAAGAAAGTAAAGATAACATTTTGAAAGGACTAACTTATAAGACATTGTTATTTACTCTTCATTTATGTTATTGGCACAGAGCTAAGATATGAATAATTTCAATGGTACATAATTCAATAGTCATATGCGCTTGGCATTGAAATATGTTTTTGTATTTTTATTTGAATGGAAGATTGTCTGGTGTTCTGGTAATTGAACTAAAACAAAATAGTAAAGTTATAATGGAAATGTCTGGTTCAGGATTTCCTCATCTGTGTCCCTGCAACTTAATCCATACAGACTGACATTGCTCTGGCTCTGTGCCATCTTTTTTTTTTTTTTTGTCTCCTGAATGAAGGAGCCGTTTATTTAACCAAACTCAGTGGAACACCTACTGGGTGACTGACACAGGGATAGAAAAATCAGTATGAATGGAGAAACAGACACATACCATATCCACACTACCATGTGATGAGCTAAACTACATCCCCTGATTCTCCCCTCCCACCCAGAGATAACTTTGCCTCCAACAACATAAGGACTTGAAAGTTTTCAGACATTAAAGTATAATCTGTTCTTTTCCACATTAACTGGTGAATAACTGGAGAGTTTCAACTGCTTTTTTAAGGATATTCAAGTAATGAAAAATAAAAATTAAAAAAAGAATGACAGAAATTTTTCAACGACCTTCAAATCTGAGGAAGTAGCTAGACAAAAATCACTCATCATCAGAATAATTTTTAGTTGATCATGTTTTGGCTTTGCAGTACAGTTGCTAACTTTTTCAGTACTTGGCCCTTGAAACTTTCTGACTCAATAGTAGGGTCAGCTGCCTAAGATCCCGCAAAATTCAATAGAAAATCTCATTACATTGTAGTGTGGATGTGGTATATATTTGTTTATCCACTTATACTAATTTTTCTATCCCTGTGTCAGTCGCCCCGTAGGTATGACAGAAGTGTATGGTGTATAAATTTGACAGTATTCAAAATAGACAAAGATCATTAATTGTTAATAAATATCAGCAGACAATATAGAACTTTCTACCTCACTCACTCATTCAAACAATCTCCTGTTTCCCAGGTGACAATTGGTTGCATTAACCACCTTTAAGCTTTAAGTTTAGTTAAATGTGCCATTAATATCTAGGGTGGAAAACTAAATTTAAAAAAATATCTATGGTCGTCTGATATTTTAGCTAATTTAAAAAGACAGTTATCATAAATCTCAGGAAAGTTCTTTTGTTAAAAGAAAAATTTTAGACAAATTAAATTTGACAGAGTTTAACGCAAAAAATTATTTGTGAATCAGGCAGCCCTTAGAACCAGAATAGGTAAAGAACAACTCCAGGGCTGCTGCTTGGTGGAATAATATTTATAGACAGAAAAAGGAAAATGACATACAGGAAATGGAAAAGACATACAGCAACAGCCAGATTGTCTGCAGCTGTGATTTGCTTTATCTGAAAAATGGTTTGAACAGTTGGCAACCCTCAATTGGCTGAAACTCGGCTATGGTGATTGGTTGAGACTCAGCTTCTTGTTACATGAGTTAATTAGGGTTTGTTCACGATCAAGTTCCACTTCACTATGTATGAGAAAACATTAGGCCAAACTTAAAATGTGTACCAAGGCAGCTTTAGGCCAACTTAATTTAATTTAACACTTTCTAACAATTATAAAATCTTAGTGGTAGCTTTTCTTCTTTAGTAAAGACAAGGGGCTTTTAAAATTTAGCTAATGATTTGTGTATTTCTAGGACTTTTTGACTAGCAAAATAACATGTGGTATAATCATTTCAGTTTAGTGAGCTATGCAAGCTTTAAGTGTTCATCCTACTAAAAAAACAAAATTCATTAAAAGGCAATAACTTTGTTTTCCTGCATTATAAGGCTACCATTCATTTTCAAGATTAAATTAGCTAAAGAACTCATATAATAGAAATTAATTGATAATAGATTAGCACAATGCTTATGATCCTGGACTATTTATTAGAGTGGAGTCAATATTAAGAAATCAACAAAAAAAAACGCATATACAAGATGAACACAAACCCCCTTTATGAAGCAAATTTAAATAATAATAATGTGCAGACAGTAATACTTAAATGCATTTTGAATGTTAAAGTTATATTTAGCAAAAACAATTTTTTAAATAAAAAGCATTTTTTACCATTATTTTTTAAATGTACGCTCTCATGATTTATATTTATTACGTTATTTTTCCAAGCAACATTATCATATAAAGATACACTTTACAGACATATAGAAATTAAGCAATTTTTCTTAGAATTTCATTTCATAGATAAAAGGACATCTCCTTGTGTTTTCAAGGTCAAACTTAAATGAAACTAGCTCATATTTGCTTAGCATAGCATTTAAGAATAAAAGTATTCTGACTTCTAGATTTGAATTTTTTTAGACATGTGTCTTCTATCTAATAATTATGTATTTTGCTCTTAAAATAAAAATAATCATTCATTTATCCTTGAGTTTAATAAAGACCTTTAACATTACTCGATTAGGGTATTCATTTTAAGGCTGATAAAAGAAAGAGTAGAAGAAAATTATTCTAAAAGAGTTAGTCATAACCAAACCAGAAGCCAGAAATGATCACAAGAAAACATCTTTCAGGGGATAATTTAATAACATTACTACAAGTGTGGGAGTTTGTATACCACCTAGATGATTAGGAAAGGGGTTATTAGCTAAGCCATTGTCTGAAACCCACTGAGATCACTGGTCCCTTTGAAAAATGATTGGTCCTTTTTTTCTAAAGATGAGTTTTAAAATTTAGAGAAGCTCAAAGTGGCAGTGCTGAAAGAGAAAAGAACACAAATCTCACATGGTTCTTAATTTCTCTTTGCAGTCCTAGGAGTAAGGTAAGATATTGAATCTCTGCTTTTATAATTTTAAAAAATAAAATTGGTGAACTTTGCAGGATAGACTGCCAAGACCACCTTAATGCTTGGCTAAGTCACTGATGAAAGGAACTTTCATGTGTAGAAGACAAGAAACAATATACTTTCGCAGTTATACTGTAAATCAATAGTAGTTTAATTTCATAATCTGTTTCCCTAAATTAAAAAAATATTGATTCAGATGCTTAATTTTAATATATATTAATGTTCATAGGATTTTAAGTAGAAATGGTTATATTAGTCTGGTATTATCAGATATTTATTGTAGTATTTTTTCAACATGATATCAAAACTATTATAATAATAAAGCCCTGATTAGTTGGCTACCACGGTCTCCCACAGTCTGAAGGACGTGTTCCCTTCTGTGTAGAGCAGCACAAAGGTGAGATCCTCTCATTCTTTAATGTATTCGGCCATGTCATATGCCACCAAATGAACCTTTTGGTCAAGCTAAAAGGACAGGCAAATGATTTTGATTTTATAAACAGCTGCTCTAAGAAAAAAGAATGAGTTTGTTGGCCAGGTGCAGTGGCTCACACCTATAATTCCAGCACTTTGGGTAGCGAAGGCAAGAGGATTGCCTGAGCCCAGGGGTTCAAGACCACCCTGGGCAACTTGGCGAGACCTCATCTCTATGAAAAATCAAAAACTTAGCTGGGTGTGGTGGCTCATGCCTGTAGTTCCAGCTACTTGGAAGGCTGAGGCAGAAGGATCGCCTGAGCCCAGCAAGTTAAGACTGCGATGGCCATGAGCATGCCACTGTACTCCAGTCTAGATGACAGAGGGAGACTCTGACTCAAAAAAAAAAAAAAAATGAGTTTGTTATAGAGACTTACAATTATAAGCTTTACAATTCTAAAATATAAGTAAATACTATAGAATTCACTCAACTACTCCACTGATCAAACAATACTAAGTATTTTTGTCACGATTTTCAAGTACAGAGTTTTATAAAAGCTAAATATCACAACTTATTTTCTAGGTATATCATCTGAAAATGAGAATTATAATTCTTCTTGGACTCCTAGGAGCCACATTGTCAGCCCCAGTAAGTGAATTCATGGTACTATTGATCTCATTGTGTGAAGTCTGTGACGATCTCTTTTTTACCGTTTCTGTTTTGTTTGTTTGTTTGCTCATAGCTTATTCCACAGCGCCTCATGTCTGCAAGCAACAGCAATGAGGTTAGTTTAAATCAAACAATCTCCTTCTTTAAAAAATGGAAACTCAGTGGGAAGAAATAAAAGGCTTCACCATATACTGCATTCACACCCACTAGCTGTTTGGTATCTCCAAACACATTTTTGAAGCTCATGTTTGCTTTAGGTTGCCTCTAAAATATTATTCTACCTTCCCTATTTGGTTGCAAATTCTTCCAAGACAATGACAATATCTTTTATATCTTTTTATTATAATAGTACTTAATACAGGTGTCTATAGGTGTTTAAAAGATTAAAATGACTGTCTAAACCACTGAAATGGGTTACAGTTGTGCAATCTGACATACAACACAGAATGCACAACCCATCCTGGGTTAAATCCCGTCTCTGTTTTAAATTCCAACTTCTAATCACTGTAATTTAATGTTAGCTTAGTGAGAAAATGTCTCACTTCTTACAAGAAACTCATCAACCAGCCCTGACTTGCACTATGTTTGTAATACACATTATTCGTAATCATTTTAGTATGTGTCATAATTTGTTTGTATTATCTTTTCTTTTCTAGTTACTTCTGAATCTTAATAATGGCCAACTTTTGCCACTACAACTTCAGGTACCTCCACCTCAATAATTACTTTTAGGGGAACATTTTCCTAGTTCTCATTTCCTAAAGTATTTTGTATGCAAACAAAATGCTTCCTGATTCTGCTTCTAAAATCTCTATATTTAAAGTTATACATTTGCTCCATAGAGTCTAAATGACCACTTGTTTGAAGATTAAAGTAAAAACTATAATTTGATTAACATTTACATGTTGAGCACTTGGTGTATATATATATATATCAGGAACTAAGTATCACAGCTATGAGATAATTAACTGTTTTATACAAAGTCATACCAGTTTACCAGTTGGGGGAGGAGGCGGGAGATGGGGATCGTTTTTTAAATTTTAAATTCATCTGGAAAATGCAGACATTGTGTTCTTTAGTTTTGTTGTTGTTGTTGTTGTTGCTGCTGTTTTGAGTCAGAGTCTTACTCTGTTGCCCAGACAGAAGTACAGTGGCACCTGCACAGCCACCACATCCTCAACCAGCTGGGTTCGAGCCATCCTTCCCTCTCAGCCTTCCAAATAGCTGGAACCACAGGCACATGGGCCACCATGCCCAACTAATTTTTTTATTTATTGTCACCTGACTAATTTTTTGATTTATTGTAGAGACAAGGTCTCGCCAAGTTGCCCAGACTGGTCTCGAACCCCTGTGCTCAGGCAATCTTCTCACCTCCGCCTCCCAACATGGTGCTCTTTTATCAACCTCATTCTGCCCCATATTTCATGTGCTCATTGGGAATTTAGCACTGCTTCATATTATTTGTATGGTTTATGGTAGGTGTTGTCTTTTTTAGTTATGAAACACTGAAAGTATAGAAATTGTTTATATTTTGCCTCTTTCTCGCTCGGGACTGATTTTCAATTCTTTCTGTCATGAAAGAGAAATTCTGTCTTTCTTTTGCATCCTTCCAGGGCCCATTTAATTCGAGGATTCCACCTTTCTCTGGGATTCTTCAGCAGCAGCAGAAGGCTCAAATTCCGGGACTCTCCCTGCTTTCCTTACCAACTACAGACCGGTTTACTGGACTGTTCCCAAATCAAATATCTTTCCCAGGACAGGTCAATTTGGGCCAAGGATCCCAGGCAGGCCAGGTGTACCCCTCACAGCCTCAAACACCACTGCAGACACAAGACCCTGATCACGTAAGTCAGAGTTCTTTCATCTAGTCCTGAGGAGAGAGAACAGCACATTAAATATGAAAATGAATGAATTCGCTTTTAGCAAACAGGAGTTTTTGAACAATAATTTCTTCCCATAATATGTTTCGATCATCACTGAAAGTACTTCCTTACCTTTTCTGATTACTAACATGAAAAATACCATTGACATTAGCTATTTTAGGATACAGGCACAAACAGAAAAAGTCAAAGCAAATCTGGGACAAAATAGGGAAATTTCATCTTTAAAAAAAAGGCAGCTTGTGTAATGATAGCATGTAAAATAAATAACACTGTTTTGTAATGAGAGATGATGTGAAAGGAAACTGATAATTACAGTAGAGCCAAGTAGTATAGATTTTTATGAAAAGCTCAACACTCAGCTGATGAACAATATAATTTATCTATAATCCTGTTTACTTGAACCCAGGAGGTTATAAAATTAATTATTCTAATATTGATAGGGTTTTCTATTTTAATATGATTATACTGGCTTACATTCATTTTAAAAATATTCCCTTTTTAAATGAAAATTTATTGTTTTGTAAGCCTCTAATGCGAATGATACATTTTTATGGCTAGCCCTATGAAAAGCAGCTCAGGAATTTTAAATAACAGCGTCAAGGTAATTTTTTATGTGATTCTTTTTGGTCAGGTGATGCCTTATGTATTCTCCTTCCAAATGCCTCAAGATCAAACACAGGTAAGTGATTAGAGTAACACTGTTCATAGAAAAAGGCAGCTACATACACTCTCCATAATGCTTTCTTTTATATTTCTAGCTCTGATGGCTACAGCAGGGTTATAAAAACACACACAAGGGTTCACTGTCAACATAACATTATTGCTGGCCTGGCATCAGTTTGTTGATGTTCAGCTCACTTAGCCCCTAAGAACAGGCAACTAAAAAGATTTCAGGACTCCTGAATTTCCAGGGCATTGCTATGTTGGAAGTAAAGAGATCACTAAGCCCCAGGTCATGTCCTCTCTGCATCCAAAGAAAATTACTATGGGCTGACTTTATCCAACTCTAAGTTTTGTTTCAGAGGGAAACGCATTAAACTCATAATATATATGATATGGAAATGCGATACACATGCCCACATTATTTGGCAGTTATAAAATTCTGCTCAAAACATTCCCAGTTTCTTCTATATTTTAATTTAACTCTATTTTACAATCAAATGGTGGGAATTTTCATAAAATAAGGGAATATTTTTTAAATGAATGCAAGCTAGTTTAATCATATTAGAATGGAAAACACTATCAATGCTGGAATAACTAATTTATAATATCCTGTGTTCAAGTAAACAGGGTTATAGATAAATTATTATATTATTCATCAGCAGAGTGTCGGCCTTTTCATAAAAAGCTGCATTACTTGACTCTATTGTAATTATAATTATATAGTTTTCTCCCACATCATCTCCCATTACAAAACAAAAGTTTCTTCTAGACACTATCTCATTCTATGACATAGTGAATTAGATGTATGACAAATCTAATTACTTCATTTTAAGGATCAAGAAGCCTAGTCTTAATGAGATCAAATTTACAATCCTATTAAAGTAAGTTGCTGAGTTGGAATGTGATTCACTACTCTTTCTGTCTTTTTCTTTAACCACCAAACCATGGGCTCTTCACCTTACTTTACATCAGAATCTCTGGTGGTAATTTCAAAAATTCCAAATGCCTGGACCTTACCCCAATCCTAATGAATCAAAAGCCATGAATAGATGCTAAATATAGTTATCTTCTAAAATGCTCAAAGGTGATTTTGATTCTTAACCAGAATTAAGAGCCACTGTACAAAATATACTCCTTCTGAAACCATAGTTATTGTTTTGTTAATTCTGTCTAATATAGTCTGTTACTTAATGATGCAAAAAAAAGCATACAAAATGAATGTATGGACTATGATCTTCATTTTCGATAAACACCTACTCATATATAAACACACACAAGTATATAAGTGTAAGACGGTGATAATTAAGTAGAAAACACATGATAATGTAGATAGTAAAGTTGCAGGTGATTTTGTTTGTTTCTTGTCTATTAATTGATTTTCCAAATATTCTAAAATGTATATGAATTATTTTGATAAAATGTGAATTATTAAAGGCAATACATTCATGACATTTCATTCATTACGGCAGAACTTCCAATACCATATCCTGCAGAATAATGATTCTTAAGAATATAGGGAATAAAGCTACATAAGCTATCCTTCCTTTAGGCATTGCAAGTAATTTTTATATAAAGTTTCTAAGATGCCCTTTAAAATAAAATGCTCCTTTATACTTGACTGAACTCACTATTTCCTAAATATGCGTTACCTAGCAACCTTAAAAATAAAGTCCAGTGTCATGTGGGATACAAGTTATTTCTAAACTTGGGAAGGGCTACTTCATCCATTTTTTGTTGTTGTTCATACTTAATCATATAAAACTGTTATATACAAAACACTCAAATAATATTGGCATTAGATGATAAAAAGTATGACCTATGCTGATCTAATGGAATCTCATATTCTTCTCTTGTAACAAATAGATGCTTCAATACTATCCGGTTTACATGTTCCTACCCTGGGAACAACCTCAGCAAACAGTCGCACAGTCACCTCAACAAACAGGACAGCAGCAATTTGAGGAGCAGGTACTGCAAATGTTTAATTTTTATCAGACTAATTCATCTGGGAAAAGAAAAAATAAAGTCTAGCCCCAAGAAAAGAGTATCTGAATATATTTAAGGCAAATACTAAACAGTGTGAACTGTTAGGCAGAACGGCAATCTAGTGTTCTCTCTTATATATAATTTTCTTAGACTAATTTGGTAATGATCCGCAGCTAGATTTTTAATAGATTAAATCGTTAAGATAAAATCAAGGTCGAAAGCTGAATAATCTTGGAAGTTTTCTTACATTTAAAATTCACTAGCAGTCACCTTTCCATATATGTATATGTATATATACACTCAATAGAACACTATATATATATATATATATAGTGAGACACAATTAGATGTCATTATATTAAATTGTGCGAAACAGCAATAAATTTTTAGAATTCTAATGTAAATCCATCTGGACCACACATAATTGGCACTGTTTTTGTTAGAATGAAAATGTCCTTTCTAAATAGTTTAATCATTCCAAAAACAGTCATTGCAAGTTAGAGAAAACTTAAAATTATTGACAGTATTAATTCTAAACATCACATTGCTTTAGAGGGAGAGAGAGAGAGATTTATCATAGAAATGATATGGTATTAAAAGGATTCTTGCTAATATAATAATAATTAATTTTTACCAACTGGAACATATGAATGTTTTAAAAATCAGTTAATATAAAAAAATAGTTAAAGTAATCATTTATCACAAACTTATGACAAAATCATCAGAGCAAATCTAATGCATTTTTTCCAAAAATCTGACAGATACCATTCTATACTCAATTTGGATACATTCCACAACAAGTAGAACCTGTGAGTACATGCATAAATTTTCATTTTAAAAAATTATTTGAAACTACTTGCTTTGTTGCCTACTAAATGCATAAATGCCCTTCAGCCAAAGATCACCAGGAAAACATCTCTAATTGAACAAAGTTGGATGTATTTATTCACTCATTACGAGAGGAAAAAGCACCATGGAGAATCTGGGATGTCTTAACAGAAAGATATTAGAATGATTTCTCTTAAGTTTGGGGCTTGTGTTTTAGGTGATTTGGGGGAAAGTTCACAAAGGTGGTGGTTCACACTACACTGTTCTCGCGAAGTGGGAGTGGTTCCATAATTAAGAATCTTTTTGTTTTGTTTTGTTTTTGAGTTGGCGTCTCACTCCGTCGCCCAGACTGGAGTGCAGTGGCCGCTCCCGGCCACCGCAGCCTCGACCTGCTGGGCTCCGGCGATCCTTCCGCCTCAGCCTTTCGAGTAGCCGGAACTAC